>VWPU01019862.1:0-21889 GCA_013398955.1 Callaeas wilsoni
GGACTGGGAGTGCAGGGTCCTGGAGCATCAGAGGAGGAATGGGCACTGTGAGGATGTCGGACTGGGAGTGTGAGAAATCAGATTCGAGAACAGGGACCATGAGGGGTGGGATTGGGGGTGCAGGATCGTCCCAGAAGCTGGGAAGGGTTGGGGGGAGTGTCAGCCCCCCTCCCAGACCGTGACTACAGCCCCTGTTCCGTGGTCCTGCAGCCTCCCTTGCTCCGGGATGTGCTCGGAGGGAGGTGGATGTGCCTTTCCCAGGGATGAAGGGCTCCAATGTGCAGGTGTGGCAGTGGCAGCCCTCACCAGAGCTGCCCTCCATAACATTCAGGAGGAATTTCTTCACAGAAAGGGTGGTCAGGCACTGGAAGGGGCTGCCCAGGAAGGTGGTGGAATCCCCATCCCTGGAGGTGTCCAGGGAACAACTGGACCTGGCACTCAGTGCTCTGGTGGGGATCGGTCACAGTTTGGACTTGGTGATCTTTTCCAGCCTCAGGGATTCTGGGATCTTAGGGATGAACTTTATGGGGAAAACAAATGGCCGTGAATGGGTCCAGTTTGTGCAGGTTCAGGCCGAGCACCAGGAAAAGGATTCCTGTCTCCCCTGGGGTTCCACAGAGAGCAGGAGGTTGGAGTTAAAGGCCATTTTCTGCAAGTATTAACATTAAGTTCCTTTTCCCTGAAGCAGTTTACTGTGCTCAGAGAGAAAAGGGACACAAATCCAGTCAGCATTAATCCATGGAAAAAGCCAAGTGGGCAGTCACACCACGAGTATTAATTAAACTATTAATGATGATCATCTGATGAGCGCTGCCTCCAGCCTGGGGGTCCCAGCACAGGGAGGACCGGGAGCTGCTGGAGCGAGTCCAGAGGAGGCACCAGGATGCTCAGAGGGATGGAGCAGCTCTGCTGGGAGGAAAGGCTGGGAGAGCTGGGATTATTCAGCCTGGAGAAGAGAGGCTCCGGGGTGACCTAATTGTGGCCTTCCTCCTTTCTCCTGCACCGAGGGTTTGGTGGAACAGCTTTGGAAATGCCTCCCTTGCACCTGCTGGCAGCTCCGTGGAAACTTTCCTGCCCAGCCAGGCTGGCTCTGGCTCCAGGACAGCAGCACCCAGGACCGTGTGGTTGTCTCCCAGTGCCTGTTTCCACTGGCAGCCAGCGAGGGGTGACCGGGAATTCTGGGCCATGAGGGGAGGTGGTGGAATCTCGGGATCTCCACAGACCCTGAATGGGCTGAATGTCTCTGGATCCCAAACAGGCTGAAGCTTCAGATCCTGAACCGGCTGAGGCTCCCTGGATCCTGGTCAGGGTGAGAATCCCCAACAGGCTGAAGCTTCAGATCCTGAACCGGCTGAGGCTCCCTGGATCCTGGTCAGGGTGAGAATCCCCAACAGGCTGAAGCTTCAGATCCTGAACCGGCTGAGGCTCCCTGGATCCTGGTCAGGGTGAGAATCCCCAACAGGCTGAAGCTTCAGATCCTGAACCGGCTGAGGCTCCCTGGATCCTGGTCAGGGTGAGAATCCCCAACAGGCTGAAGCTTCAGATCCTGAACCGGCTGAGGCTCCCTGGATCCTGGTCAGGGTGAGAATCCCCAACAGGCTGAAGCTTCAGATCCTGAACCGGCTGAGGCTCCCTGGATCCTGGTCAGGGTGAGAATCCCCAACAGGCTGAAGCTTCAGATCCTGAACCGGCTGAGGCTCCCTGGATCCTGGTCAGGGTGAGAATCCCCAACAGGCTGAAGCTTCAGATCCTGAACCGGCTGAGGCTCCCTGGATCCTGGTCAGGGTGAGAATCCCAAACAGGCTGAAGCTTCAGATCCTGAACAGTCTGAAGCCCTGGATCCCCACCAGGCTGATGTTCCCAGCCCGCTCCTGCTGTCCCACGATGCTCCAATGGACACATTGGAGTCTGGTGCCTGGAAAGAGCAGCTTTTGCACGTCCCATCCACAGCCGCTCCCGGTGGTACCTGCCCGGGACCTGCCGCGTTCCCACGGGAATTGCGGGGCTGTGCTGCCCGTGGGGCTCGGACACCTCCCCCGAGTCCTCCCGGGGCCCTCGGAGAGCCGGGATGTGACAGATGGACGGGGTGACCTGCTCCCAGCGCAGCCAGCAGGTCCGGCGGGAGCTGGGAGGGGATTACAGCTCCCGGAGCCGGGGGCAGCGCCGGGAATGCCGCGGGGAGGGAGCGGGCACGGCTCTGGCTGTGATTAATCGGGTTCATCAACGCCGTCCTGGCCCCGCCGTTCTCCTTCCAATCCCACCCCGTGGCCTTTGCAGCTCCTGCTCCGGCCGGGAAGGACCGGAGCAGGGGGAGACTGCTCTAGTTGAGATGCAAAACACTCCTCTGCCATTTCCAGGAGCCGCGGGGACACGGTCGGAGCCAAGGGACCGGGGGGAGGCGGGGGGGCTGTGTTGGCATTTCAGTGTTCCCTGCCCACTCCCACTCCCACTCCCTATTATTCAGTCTCCATGGAGTCCTGAGGGCTGTTTTTGGATGCCCGGGGTTGGATCTGCTCTGTTGTTACTTTTGCTCTTTGTAGCTGGAAATTTTTAGGACAAAAGGTGTGTTTACATTTGGGTTGTGCTCCCAGGGCCCCTGCCAGGGTTAAGTTCCACCTGGAGATTCCTGTTGGACATCGGGTGGGTCCCAGACCACGGAGGTGTTGGAGTTGTCAGGGATTAACGGCTCTGCCTGTGTTAATTCTCCTTTCCCTGCCTGGGAGCTGAAGTCAGCTCCCTCCTCCAGCCCCGTGTCCCTTGGGATGAGTTCCCAAGGCAAGGCAGCGAGGCTGCAGCTCGCCGAGGCACCCGGAGCGCCCAGGAGAGGGAGGCTGGGCTCGGGCTCAGCTCCGAGGCAGGGCACGCTCCGCCCGTCCCGGGCAGCGCTGGGGTCTGGCCCAGAGCTCCTTCCTCCCCCTCCCTTTCCTTCGGCTCCGGGAGCATCCCGAGATGAGGCTGTCCCCGCCTGCCTCCTCGGGGGAGCATTTCCAGCAGCTCAGCAAGAGAGAAAGGCTCGGCGTGGGGGAGTTATATCATTTATATCATTCTTTATATCATCGTCGTTAAGAGTAGCAGGTATTGATGTACAATGCATCTGTCATCTTATTGTGCTTCCTATGAAAATGTGTGTACATAGTACAGATACCGGAGAGAATTCCACACTTTATACACTTGAAGGCATTCAGAGATCAGTAACAGAAAAAAAAAAAATGGCACAAGAACAAGGCCTAAATGCTACTGGATGGGTATCTACACTGGCATGATGCATATAGATATATATATATATATGTACACATATATATATAGTCATATATATTATATATAAGAAATATAAAATGCCGATGATATAATAACAAAAAAGCATTTTCTTCAACAGGTGAGCCTCAAGGTCAAATCCCAGCCCCATCTTTAAAAGCTTGAATGGGAAAGAGAAAGAAAGGAAATAAATAAATGAAACGCGGTGAAACATTAGGAGAAATCCATAAGAAAATTTATGGATGTGGCCGACCCGTCGTCTTTGGGTGATCGCTGGATACAAAGGACTGACCCCCAGTTCCTAATTTTGGTCAGGAAGCAAATAATAATAAGAATAAAAATGATGAGAATAAAAACAAAACTGCAGTTTAGAAACAAAAAAAAATACTAAAAAGACTTATTGCAAAAGCTCTTAAAGATAAGTAGCACTTGGGCCCGGGGAGGGCTCTGGCCTGGGGGCTGGGAGACGGGCTGGGGGGCCAAACGGGGACCCCAGAGGGGACTGGTGGGTGCTGGGGTCGGGGGGCAGCGACTCGGCGGCCAGAGACCCCCGGCCAGGGCAGGGCTGTGCCGGGGAGGGGCAGCGGCGGCCCTGGGAACCCACTGACACCCCAAACCCCCCGGGGCAGCGGCTGCCGGGGGCTCAGCGGGGCTGGAGCTGTGGCCCCAGAGCCCCCCGTGAACCCCGGGGGGGTTGGGGCTCCGCTGCCTGCCCAGCCACGGTGGTGCCAAGGGGGTGTCCCCGGCCGGGCCGGGCTGGGGGCTGCAGCCAAATGGGGCCAGGGGTTTCCTTCTGCCTTTCTCCCCGAGGATGGCTGGGTTTGGGGCCACGGGGCTCCCGGGGGACGGGAGGGACTGCAGGGCAGTGCTGGAACTGGCCAGGCTGCCCAGAGCCCAGGAGGGGCGGGCGGGGAGGGACGGTGCCCGGTGTCCTCAGAGCCGAGGTGGCACCTCCCAGCTGAGCCCCCTCCGGTGCTCCCGCGGCTGATCCCGGGGCAGGGGCCAAGGAGGACGTTCTGGACAGGTGGAAGTGCCGCGTCTTCGTGCCGGGAGCGCCCGGGCGAGGCCGGGCTGCCGGTCCCGGGGCACAGAGGCGCTCCCCGGGGACTGCCGGCCTGCCGCCCTGTGCCGGGCACGCCGGGGGCTCCTCGATGATCCCCCCACCAGGCACAGGGGGCCCGGCAAGCGCGGCCAAGGCGTTGGAGTAGGATGAGCATGGAGACGACGGAGGACAGACGGACAGGGCTGTGGATGGAGACTGCGGCCGAACGGCTGCTTCTTCTTGGCTTCTGGGTTTTAGTTAAAAAGGCCGAGGGGAGCCAAGGGGGAGCCGGGGCAGGCCCGTGCCCTGGCCCACTGTGCGTGTCACTCCCGCTCCGCGGGACGGCCGGGCTGGAGCGTCCTGGAGTCTCTGAAGGAGCAGGGCAGGCGCAGAGCAGCTGCCGCGGGGGCTGCGCCGGGGTCTGGCGTTGCCTGACCCCACTGCCCGCCCCGAAATCCGAGGCCGCCGCTCTTGTCCGTGTCCCACCGTGCTGAGGAGCAAAGGCCCCCTGGATGTGTCTCTCCGCTGGCGCCGGCGGGGAGAAGGGCAGCTCTCGCAGGGCTTTGGTAGCTCAGGTTGTACATCCAGACGTCGGTTAGCAGGTGAAGTCCTCAAAGGTGCCCCGGGCCGGGTGGTGAGGTAGGATGTTGGCTGCGTACGTCATGCCTGCTGGGTGTCCCCGTATGCTTTCACAGGGATTCTGCAGGATAAACGGGACGTTGGGGCCGCTGGTTTCATCCAGGTCCTTGCGGAGACCCCTTGCGCCATCCCCCCACAGCATCTCTGCCTGGTCCCGCTGCTCCTTTCCCCAAAACTGTGACTCCCCACCCCAGGGCACCTCTTGGACAGCCCCCAAGCTGCGGGAGAGGACAAGCAGGAGAGGGCAAGCAGGAGGTGACAAGCAGGAGGGGACAAGCAGGAGGGGACAAGCAGGAGCGGACAAGCAGGAGGGGACAAGCAGGAGGGGACCGTGCTGTGCCCCACACTCACGTGGCGCTTCACGTCGTCCATGCTCAGCGCGACGCCCTTGTCTGTGTTGTTCCTCTTGTGGTTCTTGCGGCACTTGCCCCGCCGGCACAGCCGGTGCTTTATCACCTGCCAGAGCCGCGTTTCAGCACCGCGGGGCTTGTGGGTGGCTCTCCCCCGCGTCCCACCCGAGCACAGGTGTGGGGTGGAGGAGACACTCACCTCATAGGCGTAGTCGAACAGCTCCAGGACTGTGAGGATACTGGCCCCGATGAACAGCCCCATCTGCCCTCCGATGTCACCTGCAGAGGAGAGGGAAGCCGTCAGAGTGGCCCGAGTCCAGAGTCGGGTGGCAGAGGGAGCAGAGAAAGGGGCAGAAGTTGTCACCACTGTGACTGGTGCCTGGTCATGGCAGTGGGGTGCCCTGCTCCACATCTGTGCTGTCGGCACACGCCGGTGCCTTGGGAGCAGGGCCATGGTGACAGGGCCAGCACGAGACCACCTCCCCGGGGGACTCTGGCTGGGGACTGTCACAGGGCTCCCCACAGCCACCAACACTCACCCAGCAAACCGGCCACCTCGTACGCCTTCTTCTGCTCGATCGTCTCATAGTTCAGGGCTTCAAAGAAGATATCCAGCACCAGGATGTTCTCCCTGTGCAGGACAGAAGTGGCATCAGGCTGAGGTTTGGGATGGAGGGACCAGACGCTGCCCCGCCGGCGCGGCCACAGGGCCTTACCCGATGTACTGCTCCGACTTGTTGTACTTCTTGGCCAGGTATTTGGCCGAGGCCTTGCTGGGGATCTTGACCATGGAGAGCTCTTTGCCGTAGCGGGTCATGTTGCAGGGCATCTCGCAGATGCAGTACTCGTTGTCCTTCTCCACCAGGAAATCTGTGCAGGGAGAGAGGGGGGTGGCGAGATGGAGAAACCCAACACCCACAGCTCCGTCCCACGGGGCCGGGCAGCCTCACCTAAGGCCGGATCCGCGCACTCCTTGTACTGCTCCGGGGTGCAGTAAGGGGCATCGCCTGGGGAGACACAGAGCAGGTTTTCCAGGTGGGACCACACCGGAGAGCTGGGCTGGGGCCGGGCCGGGCACGGGGCTCACCTGGCATGTGCACCATGCGGCAGTTGCAGTTCTCCACCAGGTACCGGGTCTCGCAGTCGATCCGACACGCCGTGATGCTGTAGGTGTCGTAGAACTCCGAGTCGCCCGCCACGGCCTTGCAGTCGCCCCAGGGAGGTGGCAGGTAGATGAGCTGGAAGGGGAGAGAAGCCAGGAGTGAGGAGAGAAGCCAGGAGTGAGGAGAGAAGCCCACCCAGCCCCCAGCGTGGCGGGGGATGGACACCCTCCTGGCACTGGTCCCCAGGACCGCGTCCTCATCTCCATCCAATGTGGGGATGGGGCACAGCGAGGAGGCTCTGCTCCCGCAGCACAGGGTGGGAGGGGACATCCCAGACCTGCCCAATTCCTACCCGCTGCTCCTGGCAGGACACAAAGGTCTGGAAGCCGGGAGCCACCCCGAAGCCCAGCTGGTCGATCAGTGGGGGCTCATCCTGGCTGTGGATCTGCACCTTGATCCCAGCTTCGAACGAGGTCTCATCTGTGGCAGAGAGAAGCGGGGTGAGCACGGCACTGTCCCTGCTCCGAGGGGCTGTGCCGAGCCTGCTGTGAGAGGGACCACAACTTCTGCCTCCCACGCTTCCCCTGGGCCAAGTCATTCATCCACATGTCAGTCCATCTGTCCATCTGTTTGCTGCACCGTGTCCTTGTCCCCTCCGCCCCGACCCTCCTGCTCCACACCCAGGAGCGTGGTGGGGAAAGTATTTGCCTCTATTTATAAACAAGTGATGGCTGCGTGTCTAAACGATGGGGAGTTGCCATGGCAAAGAGCAAAGATAAGGAGGAAAAGGGAAAGAAAAGACCAGAAGTGATGAGAAATGGAAGGAGGGAAGAGAAGGGAGCCTCAGGGATGTGGATCTGTGGTCTGGGGAGGTGGGTAGGGGCTGGGCAGCACCCCAGGAGCTGCCAGTGACTGAGTGGACCTGCTGGGGCAGTGCGTTTACCTGTTTCCCCCCACACTGGCAGGTACTCGTCCTGCTGGATGTCCAGCATGATCTCCAGGCCATTGCCAGTGCCCCCCTTCATGGTGATAAGCCGGGGCTTCCCGTCCTGCCCCGCATTGAAGGTGTAGCACTTCCCGTAGCGGGTGAAGACCTGCAGGAGAGGACACGGGCCTGAGGCTGAGCCCCCTCTGCGTGGAGCCAGAGCACAGAGCCAGGAGAGCGTCCCCAGCCCCAAAACTCAGCCATCCCAGCCAGGGCATGCTCCGACCCGGGCTCCTGCCCCACGGGATCTCTCAGTGTTGGAACTGCCCAGCTTGGCCCTGGCGGAGGAGGAAATGTTCCCACAGGGATGGACTCAGAGGAGACACTGCAGATTCACAGCACCTCGGCCCCAGAGAGGCCATGGCAGCTGTGGCTCCCTGAGGTGGTGGCACTCAGCCTGATGCCTGCACCGGCACCTCCTCCAAGCCCTCCTCCATCCCTGCAGAGGACGAGGCTGGACAGGATTCTGGACCCCTCCATCCCTCCTCGGCCGTTCCAGCTCTCGCCTCCGGCAGCCGGCACGGCCCCAACACTGCGGAGCTGCTGCCAGCCTGGGCAAGGGGCACGTGAGGGCAGTGGGCTCAGACCACATGGTGCCACACAAGTCCTGATGCCACCAGGAAGGAGGTGCCAGGCACCTCCTCAGCAAGGACAGCCCCGGGGATACTCTCCATATCCCACCAGAGGGTCTCCACAGCCGGTGCTGCCCCCAGCTCTGGCAGATGGGGCTGAAATAGCAGCCTGTCCCTGAGCAAGCTCCAAGGGCATGACCTGCCGTGCCCGATCCGACACGGATCAGCTCCAGAGCTGCTCCCCGTGCCGGGCCACCCTGGGGCTACTCACCGGCGCAAAGTCCCCGGGGCCGCAGCGCTGGCCGCGGTAGCTGCAGCTCAGCAGCATGTCCTCCAGCTGGTGGCAAGTGCGGTTAAAAAACTCGTACAAATTTAGGGGCTCGTCCTCCTCCCAGGGGCCGGGCTGGGCCGGGGTGAAGCCCAGCTCCATCCCAGGCTCGTAGTCGACCAGGGGGGCCAGGTAGAGCAAGTCCTCGTGGCTGAGCTGCGAGAGCCGCACACGGTTGATGTTGCAGAAGGTGACGGCGGGGAAGGTCATCTCGGGGCTGTCCTCCTCGCTGAGCAGCGTGACGTGGTGGTACTCCAGGTAGTAGGCGATGCGGTCGGCCACCTGGTAGAGGAAGATGGAGAGGGAGAGGAGGAAGGCCAGTGCCCACAGCGCCTGCCGGGCGCCCAGGCTGCCCTCCACGAAGATGTGGCTCAGCCCGTGCAGGGTGCAGCTGCTGGCAAAGGCCACGAAGTCCGTGGTTGCGCCTGTGTCCTCCTCGTCCTCTTCATCCTCCTCCTGCCCATATAGGAACTCGTCTGCTCCATCTTCTCCCTTCCCAGTGGCTGCAGCATCTTCTGGTCCTTCCTCACTGGAGAAGGAGATGGTGCAGAATATCTGGAGAGGCATTGCCCAGCCTGGGGGTCCCAGCTGTAGTGTGTGAAGGTACTGGCTCTGGTGTGGGGGTCCTGGCCCCTGCCCTGCCACAGCCTGGGGGTCTTCGGTCAGTTCCTCGGCAGAGAGGGGCTGGGGAGAGCAGGGGAGGGGGAAAGGGCAAGTTCAGAGAGGAGAAACGGAGAAGAGAAAAGGACTGAGGCGAGCGGGAATGAGGGAGAGGAGCGGAGGGCTGCTCGGAGGGGCCGGAGCCAGGAGGGTATATCAGGAGCAGAAGGAGGGGAGGAGGAGCGAGGGGCGGTTCCGCGGGCTCCCCGGGTCCCCCGGGACCGGCCGGCTACGGCTGCCAGGACGGAGCAGAGACATCGCCGGCTCCAGAAGCGCCGTTGGAGCTCCCAGTGCTGCTTGGGCGCCCAAGGGGCTGCCAGGCTGGGGCACACAGCGTGTGCGTGTGCAGGTACCCGGCGCTGCGTCCCCGCGCCGTGCCCTCCATCCTCGCGTGGTCTGGTCCTGGCAGCCCAAGCGGCAGCTCCAGCCAGGCCCTCCCCGCTGGGTCCCCGGCTGTCTCCAGAGCCGCCGTATGCCAGGCTCTCTGCACTTGTCCTCAGGGCAGCTGGAGCCAGAGGTTTTCCCAAAATGCCGGTGACACTGTCCTGGTTCAGTGCTGGTCCAGGTGGGGGGAAGGATGCTGTGGTGTCCTCAGGCTCCTCCGATGCTCCTCCCGCCCTGGCAGTGCCCATCCCTGCAGGCTCATCCCCGTGTGCCGCAGGGCACCGGCGTGTGCACGTGAGAATCCGGCAAGCTCAACGTTCCGAGTGGTGTGAGGTCCGTCCTCCTCCAGCAGGGCTGGTCTTGGCAGGATTTGGGTGCTGTTCAGGCAATGAGTCCTTCTGCAGAGCCCAGTCAGTGCCGGGCAGGTCACCTCGTGCTTCGGATCCCAGCGGGGCACAGGGAGCCACCTCTTCCCTCAAGGAACGGCGTCCAGGCCTTGTGCTGCTGAACCAGCTGGGCTGGGGGTCCCAGGGAGCAGCGCCGGTGCAGGATGCTGGGATGGAGCCGACGGCTGCCAGGAGCACGGGCGTCTCCTCTCTGCAGCAGCGCAGCCCCTTCTCGTGGTTTGCTGTTTTCCTGTACTCAGCACTTCATAAAAGCATCCAGAGACCACAGAGCAATCTCCAGCCTCATCCCGGCACTGCCATCACCGGCCTGGGGGGAGAATCTAAATCCAGCAGCACTTGGATGTGCAGGGGCTGGATGGGAGGTTTGGGCTGGTGCCTGGGTGGGAGAAGCTCGCCCCAGCCCCTCAGTTCAGCTGCTGTGTCTCCTTCCCCGTACACTCTGAGGAGTTCTCGATCCTGAGCACATCCCAGCACAGATGGACACCACAATTTGGGAGAACAAATCAGTCAGGAACTCGGTTAAAATCTGATCTGATACCAGCACAGTTATCTGAGATTCCTGGGCAGGTGATGCCAGTGGAACAGGCGCTGGGGATCCCTGCCAGGGGCAGCGATCCATGATGTGACAGTGGGGTGTCCCATCCTGGGGCTCCGCAAGCTCAATATTCCCTTCAATAGGGCCCTTGTGTAAGAGGGACACTGGCAGATGCCACTTGGGGACCTGGGAGAAAGGGTGGATGACCTTGGGGACGAGCACCAGAGCCACGGGATGAAATTTCATCAAGTCAGGATCAAGGTTACCCCTTTTGGGAGCATCCCAGAGAATCTGAGATGAAAACTCCTCCTGGGAAAGAGGGTCAGGAAGGTGGATTGGGTGGCTGGGAGCCACCAGGACGTGGGGGCCAGGTCACAGGTGCCCTGTGTCTTTGACGGGGATGAGCTGCAGGGCAGGGCTGGGCTGTAACAGCATCAGGGATGCTCCTGGGAGGGGGTTTGGAAGAGTTGGGCTGGTTCAGCCCTGTGGGAGCAGGCTGGGAACACACTGGGCTGATCCCACACAGACTGGCACTGGAGGATGCTCTTGACAGGGAGGAGCAGGTAGGAGCTGTCTGGGGTTGAAGTGGGATTTCTCAGCTCTGGGACTGAGTTCCTGTGCCACGGCTGTAGGGCGGAGAGGAGAAAGGAAATGGAATTAAGGAGTTGCAGGTTGAGGGGGTTGTTTAGCCCCGGTAGGGCTCGGACAGGTGAGCGGTGCTGCCCGGGGCCATCAGCCAGTCCCTGACGGTGCGAGCGAGGGGCGGATCCGCTCCCTGGGCGCGGGGAGGTTTAATGTGTGTTCTTGGGAGCGATTGCAGCAGGGAGAGAGAGAGAGAGAGAGAAAGATGCTGTAATGAAAACATTCCATCATCGACTGGGGCCATTAACCTGCCTCGCTCGGCTTAAACAGCTCGCGGGGAGCGCCGGGGCTGGTTCCCAGCAGCCGCGCGGGGCGGGAGGACGAGCACGGCCCGGCTCCGGTTACCGCCACCTGTCCCAGCGCCGACACCCGAGCCGGGGTGAAGGTGACCGGGGACGGCCGCAGCCTGGAGCACGGTGGCACCAGCGCCAAGGGGAGAGTGTCCTGACCCCCAGACTGGGGACAAACCGCGGCCGTGTGTCGCAGGCAGGGGGGTGCCGTCCTGGTTTGTGCAAGTTTTGGAGATGCTGGAGGAGTCCTTGGGCTCGTTCCAGCTCCTCCCTCGCCGGGAGTTATTTTTACCCTCTCTCAGGTAAAGCTTTGGCGGGGGCGAGGGACGGGGGATGCTATAATTAGCCGTGACATCAGCCCCCGTGGCGGGTGCTGGGATGATGCCGCCACACCCGACCCGGCGCTGGGACCGGGGATGCTCCGCGCCCTCCTCCCCGCTCCAGTGAGAGATGTGCGATGAGAGAAGGAGATGGGTTTTTCCTGCCTCCAGCACGGTGTTTGGCCACTGTCCCGGGGCGGTGCGGCCCCGCTCGCTGCTCTGCAGCTCCTCACGGGCCTGGGAAAGGAGGTTCCCCGGAGCGGGGGAGCACGGAGGCGGCGGGGGGGAAGCGGGAGCGGGATTTGACGGCAGCAACAGCACATTTCACAGCCTGTCACGCTTTAATGGCAGAGGAGATCAAAGCCGGGATGGAGTTATTCATAGAGATAAACCAATCCCCGAGGAGGCGAGGAGAAAACAACATTGCAAGCTCTGTTATCCCAGGTCTCCGAGCCCCGGGGAGGCTGTCGCAGCAAGCGCCCCGGGAGCTGGACCCGCTCGGTTTTGTGACGGGCACTGCCCGTCCCTGCCAAAGACTGGCTGAGCCGGGGCCGAGCTGCCCACGTCATCCCTGGGGGTGCCCGGAGGTCGGAGCTGGCTGCTGGGAAGGGATGGGATGAGGTGCAGCCCCACGGCAGCCAGAGCAGGACATTTGGGGCAGATGGAGACCCCACAGCTGGGCTGCCCAGCTCCCACCACACACCCGGGTGTGCGAATCGAAAGGGAGAAAAATGAGGTTTTCCACGTGTCTTGGCCCAGGGATGTGCTTTGCAGCTCCCGGAGCTGCCAAGATGGTGGTGGAGGCACGGCAGTGCCGCCACGGCCGCTCCGGGCGGGATGAGCCGCTCTGGGACAGCTCCAGGGCTGCAGATCCTTCCCTGACCCTGGCGAGAGACAGAGCAGAGGCAGCCAAGCAAGGTGGGATTGCCCGGGCAGGCGGGATCTGTGCCGGGACTAATCCTGCACCCCTTATCAGATGCTGCCACCTTGCCTCGGCTCGCTCCGCCAGCCAAGCCGGGCGCAGCTTGTGTTATCCGGCCCTTTATCCCCCAGATTAGACGCTTCACAGTGGATTAGCATGTCACATTCTAATGCAGAAAAATTGATGATTAAAAAGGAGTTTTTCCTCTGTATTATTCCCCACCTCCGCCTCCTCTCCACCCCGTCCCTGCAGGCCCACCGGCCCCAGCCGCGGGGACCGGTGATGCCGCGGCGCTGGGTGATGCCAGAGTCGCATCCCTGGATCAAGCGGGGGATGGGAAACAGGAAGCCAAAGGTGCCTTTTTCACGCCGCATCCCGGCTGCTGCTGGTGGCGAGGTCCGGTACTCCAGGACCCTGTGCCATTCCAGCCCCATGTTCCCGGCTGCAGACTCAGCACCTGCAGCACAGGACTTTAATAAAAAGCACATTATGGTGAGTAATGTGCTAAGTGGACTTCATTATACAGCCAGGGCCTCCCTGGATCCCGTTGTTCCATATGATTTCATATCAGATGAGCCTTATCTCCTCTCCAAACGCTTCCATTTAAACTCTATTAATCTTTCAAAGCTTTCCTGGGCAAGCTCTTCCCAGCCAGCCCTGACGGGTGCCGGTGCTGTTGCCCCGGGCGCTGAGGCCACCTGCAGCCACTCTGCCCAGGGTCTCGGGGGGCTCAACCGGGACCCCCTCCCCGCAGCTCTGTGGGCAGTCGAGCGTGTCCCTTGGAGCCTTGGCTGTGATCCGCCGTGACGGCTCCGCAGCCGCCGCATCCTCCTCTCCAGGATCTGTTTACGCTCCTATAATTGAACCAGTTAGTGCTGCTGAGAGCTTCCCGGTGATTTACCCGCTGGCAGTGTCCCTTTGTGCCGTGCAGGGGTCACCAGGACTCTGCCAGGACGTGGAGGATGCTGCCGAGGGAAGTGTCGCTAATTCCCGTGCATCCGGGATTATCCCTGCGGACCCTTATCCCAACGCCTTCCCGTGTTTCCTGCCGATCACGAATTACCCGTAAGCAGGTTGCAATTTTTTCCGACATCCTTCACAATCGCTCAGACAGTTCATGCAGGCAGATTCGAGCCGGCGGTTTTATTGGAGGGGGGAAAAACCCACGGTGTTCCGGTCTGGTTTCCTTGCTGCGCTCGCTTGCTCCGGCTCTGCACGTATCATGCTTTTCAAATCTAATCTAATCCAAGCAGAGCAGTCACACAGCCCCGGCATGCGGTGGCTCTGGAAGGGTCTCCCTGTCCCTGCCAGGAGAGCAGGGGTTTAAAATCCCTGATAAATCACAGAGTGGGCGGGAACAGCCTGGCCCAGCTCCGTCCTTGGGGTAAGAGCCTGGATGCAAACACACCAAACCCTCCATACAGAAAAAAAACCCTCCAAAAATAAATAATTGGTTATCATATCCAAGTGTCGGGGCTGTATAAATAAATAAGAGCTGGTGAGGAGCTCCTTGAGCCCTGGCTGGAGCAGGAATTGCAGCGCTGCCTCGGGAGCCCCAGCCAAGCTCCACAGGCGATAAAACACAGGCGGCTCTAAACAGCCAGAGAAATTAAACTGAGGCAAAAGGCCATGAGACAGTTAATTTCCTGGTCTCCCTGTGGAGATCTGTGGCTCCAGAGGCTCAGGGGATCTGCTCCCTCCAGCCCAGCTTCTCTCCACTCAATACCAGGGAAAGAGGAAAAACAGCACCAGGAGGTTCCTGGGCAGGTCCTTCAGAATCCTCAGAGAGCACTTTGCTATTGCCCAGCCTGGGGCTGGGAAAACACCAAAGGGAGGCTGAGGGGAACAACTTGGAACCCTTCATACGCTGATGTTGTCCAGGGCTGTGCTTCCAGCCTGCGGATCCCTTGGGACACACGTGCCCTGTCCTCAGCCATGAAATCCTCACCTCCATTGCGGTCGGGTACCACTCGAAAGCCTCCTCCTTTCTTCCAGCAGCCATGGATGCCATTACAGCTTATTAATAATCATTAATAATTCATCTGTTAATGAGTCTTTATGTGCACAGGCATTGCAAGAGGAACAGGAATGGCCAGAGGTGAAGCTGAGATGCTCTGAGCTCTTGGCATGACACCTCTGGGTGTGTGTGGTGCCTCCGGCTGTGCGGGACCCCTCCGGGTGCACAAAGCACTTTGGGGGTGTGCGTGTGACACCTCTGGGTGTGCAAAGTGCTTTGGGGTGTGACATCTCCACGCGTGCAATGTGCTTTTTGTGTGTGTGACACCCCCGGGTGCGCACAGAGCTTTGGGGGTGTGCGACCCCTCCGGGTGTGCATGGTGCTGCTGTGCAGGGGGAGCTGCTGGGGCCGGGCATGGCCCCCGGGCAGAGCCAGGGACTAAATGACACCGGCTGAGCCTCATCCTGATCCCGCAAGTCCTTTTCCTCTAATCCCACCGTTTCCCAGAGCTCTGAGGTTCAGGTGCTGGATGCGCCGTTCACAGCTCTAATGAAGCGGCTGCGAGGTGCAGGCACGTGGCGGCCTCTCGCTGTGCCGTGCCAGGGCTGTGTTCTCATCCCTCCTGCTCCTGATCCTCTTCTGCACCGTCTTGGCCAAGGTCAGTCGTGGTGGGCTCAGTGGTGCTGCTCCCACACAGCCACGGTGCCGGGGCCGTGCCGCGGCATCGCCGTCCTGCCGCAGAGGGAGAGTGAAGTGCAGCTGGCTTCCCACAAGAGTTCCCGTCCTCGTTCATGGCAGTGTGGGGCGAGCAAAGCCACAGGCGGCCGAGGGCTCCCCAGTCCTCCTGCCTGGCCAGGTCTGGAAATGCTTGGGTGAAGCTGGGACAAGGAGGCAGCTGAGGAGCAACGTGTGAGTGTCTCTGCTCCGTGCCCGAGGGTGAAACAGCTCACGGCTGCTTTCTGGATGATTTGCTATGAGCAAAATACAGTGATACTGGAAAATCTCCGAGCTGCTGAGCAGACAACAGAGTCGGGGCACTCCCAACCCGCTGCACTTCCCGGAGAGAGCCGAGTCACCACCAGCAAACGGCTGCGGTCCCGTGCATGGCGGCTCCTCCGCTCCATCACCTCCGATTATCTCGCGCCAGGCAGCTCACGTCCCGCTGGGTTTGCTTCATTTGTCTGGAAAACGGGGCAACCTCGGGGGTCAAACTCTGCTGCTGTTCGGCCGCGGAGAGAGGCCGATGTGGGGGCTGAGCCCGGGCGGAGTTTGCCGAAGGTCCAGGTGAGGATGCTCAGCCGGGCCTCCGGGAGCACTACCGGGATGCCCGAGGTGAATCAGTGCTCGGAAACAACGGATACATGCCAGCAGTTTCCAATGCTTGTAAGTTATTTAAGAGCCTGTGTGCCGCTTTAAAAAGTGATTTGCATAAATCACTCAAATGTCTTACAGAATTTGTAAACGCACCGGCTCCGTTGGGGACTGTGGCAGAATCTGCTGGGGCTTGGAATGCTGCTGGGAACCAGCCCCAAACCAGGACGGGACTATCTGGGGCCAGTGGCCGCGCCTGGTGCCCACACGCTGTCCCCAAGTTGTTTTTCCAGAGCCAGATGGACCCATGCGGTTTGTTTATTAACTGTCAAAAGCTCCAGGAAATGTCTGGGTATCAGTAATTCCCGCGCACGGTCTCTCCAGCTGTGTTGGAGATGCTTCTCACTCCGGCTCCGTGATTATCCACTAACGCTGCGCCGCGGGGGAGCTCCGCTCGCCACGGGGCTCCGGGGCTTGTGACTGCCGCGGGGCTGTGTGGGGCCACGGGGGGCCGGGGCTGGATTTGGGGTCCCCTGGAAGGGGCTGGGGTGTGGATCCTGTGGGGCTGAGAGCCAGGGAGAGCAGGGGACCAGCAGCACCCCTGGGTTGGGCACCCCTGAGTGTGTCCTACTGTGCCCATCCCTCCGAGCTCCCACGGGTGCTGCAGGACACCCCAGCTCCCACCAGCAGGGCAGGTTTGAACCACACAAGGGGTTTTTTCCAGGGAGAGAAGCTACCGTGTTCCTGGGTGGCAGGAGCAGAGCTCCAACACCCCCGGCTGGAGCGAGGTGGGCTGTGGGCTGAGCAGGGAGCCCAGGGGTCCAGAGAGGTTTTGGGGGTGCAGAGGAACACACATTGGGCTTTAGCAGGGTCTGAGGGGCACAGCAGGACCTGGCGGTGTCTAGTGGGGTTCACCAAGGTGCAGTGGGGTCAGAAGGAGGGTGGGGAGGCTCAGCAGGGAGCAGTGGGGTGCTGTGGGGAACAGGATCTGTTCTCCATCACAGGAGCTCCCGCACTGCTCCAGAGATGGGAGGAAGGAGGAGAGGAGGAGGGTGGTTGGGGTTTGCTGGGGCTGCCGCAGACCCTTCCCGCTCCCTCCCTGGCTCTCTCTCTGTGCACCCGGTGTTTCCAGGGCAGAGGATGCAGAATCCAATGCAAAAGGCAGCAGCATGATCTCCACGTCAAACTCAATTCTCCCTAGTGCCAGCTCAGCCCCGGAGCCTCATGGAAACGGTCCAGAGGTCTTAATCTTCTCCAGCTCATCGAGGCTGTCCCATGCACACTGCCCAGGGCTCCAGGCTCAGCCGCCGTGCCCCGGAGCAGGACAGTGACAGGGAGCTCGGGATGGGGCTCTCCCCGGGATGGGTTCACAGGGTGTGAGAAGGAAAAGCTGCAAATGCACGTTGTGCCACCCCAGGCACAGCCGCTTCTGTCCCCCCTGGCTGCACCGACCACCCAAGAGGGGCTTCCCAAGCACGGGGCACCTTCCCGAGGTTTCATGCAGCCACAATTCCCATACCGGGTGTGGAGAGGAAGCTCATCCTCTGCGTTTCTCCTTTTTCTCTGAAATGAGGAGAAAATTCTTGGGGTTTAGAGCCCAGAGACAGGACTCGGGGGCCTTTCCCTTGCTGGGTGAGGCGCAGATCCCTGCGGATGTGTGAGGCTCCAGGGGAACCTCACGGAGCGGGGAGGAAGTGCAAGCAGGGAGCCGGCGGGGCCGCGCTCCCGCCGCGGAGGGAGGACTCCAACTCATAAATAATGAAGTAGGAAGTGTGAAACATTGATCTGCGCTGCTAATGAGGGTGTCAGGGAGCGTGGCCCTGAAACGGGGCGACGGTGAGGGCGAGCCCCCTCCTGCAAGGGAAAACGCGTCTGTGCCCTGCCTGTGCCCCTGTGTGAGGCTCTGGGCACAGCCCTGGGGGTGGGGACATCTCAGCCCATGTCTCTCAGGGCCATGTCCTTAGGGGGGTCAAGGCTTGCCCCTCAGCTTTGAATTTGCCTCTCCAGGCTTTAAGGTCATGCCAGGATTTTGGGACAGAGGGAGGAGATCACCGCACCTCCCTGTGCATCCTTGTTCCTGTCCTGGGCTGCTGCAGGGGGGGAGCTTTGGTGGACACCAAACTCCGCCCTGGTGCTGGAGGGGCTGTGAAGAGCCAGGGCAGAGCTGGGGTGGGCCAATGGTCCCCCCGGTCTTTTCAGAGGGTTCACTCTCCAGTATGGGATGAGTCTGAGCCTGCTCGGCTCCACCGGAGCGCCCCTGTACCCCACACACGGCTCTGGGGAGCCCCAGAAGGGTGGGACTGGAGGGGGATGAGCAATGCCGGGACCCCTGATGTGGGTGATGATGACGTAGGATGGAAGAGGAGGTGGGAAGAGCTCATATCATCCCGGGATGGGCTTCCCCACAGCACTCGGCACGAGCCCGGTGTGCCGGGGGACCCTGTCCTGGCTGCCGGGGATGCTGTGAGCTGACCTGGGGGGCCGAGACCAGCCCACAGCCCCCCGGGCTGCTCCCGGGTGGGTGCTTTGGGGGGCACACGGGGCAGTGCCCCCAGCACGGGGGGTCCCCGCTCCGGTGCCGCTGCTCCCCCACCCCGGCAGCGCGAGGGGGGACCCGGGCAGGAGGCGGCTCTTCCTCCCCCTCACCGTCACCCCAGGTGTTTCGGGCTCCGGCAGCCCCTGATTTGCATTCGCCGCGGCTGCCCCGAGCCGTCCCTTCTGCCGGGGCCAGATAAGGCGGCACCGCGGCGTGTCGGGCCCTGGCGCTGCCGCCGGAGCCATCGGCATGCGGCCGGCATCGCCCGGCGGCCACGCGCCCCCGGCCGGCCCCGGGGCCCCCGCCTCGCCCCATGGACCCCGGCCGGCCCCACTGACCTCCAGGCTGTCCCCACTGACCTCCAGGCTGTCCCCATTGACCTCCAGGCTGTCCCTACCGGTTGCCTGGCTGTCCCCATCAACCCCCTGGTTGTCCCCATCCGCCCCAGGCTGTGGGATCTGGGCAGCCCCCAAACCCTCCCTGGCAAGCTCTCGCTCCGTCCCCCCTGGATCAGTGAGAGGACAGGGGCAGCCCTGGATGCGAAAGCATCCCTGGACACTGAAGAGGCTTCCCAAAGTGCAGAGGGGACCCATCTCTCGTGTGAGAAGGTGGGGCCCCACCTGGTGCATGCCCAGGTGCTGGTCCCCAGCACCCCCCAGCCTGGACGGGGCCACCAGGCCCAGAGCAGCACGGAGCCTGGCTCAGCCCGTGGCTGCAGGAATTTACTGGTGAAACAATCCCCTAAAAGCTTCTGAGAGTGCCAGGACCCAATCCCAGCACCATCCCAGCCCCACCACGCACAGACCTGCCTGTGCCGGGTTGCAAGGGGACTCCAAAGAGCAACAGAGATGTAGCAGAGAGCCAGCTTCCTCTAATCAAATCCATTAAATCATCCCAACCTGCTTGCAAGGAATAATCCAGGCAGGAATAACAAACCAGCTGCGAGTCTGTTTGGCTTTTGCCAGTTGAAGGGGATGCAGAACGGAGGGATTTGGAACCCAGCAGATGAAGGGAGGGAGCTGGGATGAAGGTCCCTGAGGATGGTTCGGCGCAGAAAACGCGACCGTGCCCTAGGAAGGGCCGGCATCAGAGCCGGGCACAGGATGGAGCTGGCCCTGCTCGCCGGCCCCACTGGAGGGGATCCAGCCCCCTCCAGGCTGCAACGTGCCTCCATTTAACAAATAAAACGCCTCATGGCTGACAACAGACACCTGCTCGTGGAAAGAGCCCGTCACGGGAATTTAATGCCGATGATTAAAACCACCCATATTGTGCTGGGACCTGGGCGGCAGCTCCGCATACAGCCAGCCGTGCTCAGCGTGGGACACGAGTGGGACATGCCTGGGCTGGTGACGAGGATGGGGACCCCGAACAGCGCAGGGACACAGGCTCCACGCCGGAGCTGCTCGGGAACAGCCACCGCGGCTGCCGAATTGATTAGGCAGCACCCGAATAGCCGGCACTGTTTCATTCCCAGCTGGATGGGGCCAGGCAGCCGCAGGGATAAAGGCTTTATTGTGTGCTGGATCCACCAGCGCAAGAACAACCTCCATGGCAAGGCACAGCACGGAGCCACTGGGACCCGTGTTCCCAAGGGATTCGGCCATCCGTGCTCTCCCTGCTTTTCCACCGGAGCCTCCTCGCCATGGCAGCTTCCAGCCCAGCACACACAACCCTGCTCTGCAGAGCCCAGATGATCCCGGGGAGCTCTGCCCACGTGGGAGCAGCCCACGGAGCTCTACGGAGCCGCACGTGCTCCTGGGGACAACCTGGACCTCCAAAACCCAGCGGCATCCCCTCAGGGGTGGTGCTGCCAGTCCTTTCCGAGCTGGAAGGAGGCAGGAGCAGCTACAGGTGGACAAACACCCTCCTGGCATGGGGGAAAGGTGGCACCGGGCAGGGCCCGCAGGTCACTCACCACTTTGAAGTCTTCGGGGGTGCATTGCTCCCCACGGAAGAAGCAGGACAGCAGCATCTCCCGGATGTCGTGGCCAGCCCGGTCATAAAACTCCAGCATGTTGAAAGGTTTGGGCTTGAAATTTCGGAAGTTGGCCTTGTCCTGCAGGATTTCCAGCTGCTTCTCATCGGCCGTCTGGGTGTCTGGGATCTCATATCTTGGGGGAAAGAGCAGGAAGAGGCTCAGGCCTGGCTGTGGTGGCTGCTCCCACTGGCAAAGGCCGTTTGGGGTTCCCAGGAGCTACCCTGGCATGGGCTCAGCACGGTCCCACCTTGCACGTGGCATTTCCAGGGCATCCAACAGCACAAAGTGGCCCAGAGGCACACGAGAGATGGCAGAAGGATGAATGAGGAGAAGCTGGGCAGTGGCCACGTTCCAAACCCATCCCGTTTGCCCCACAACTGGTCCAGCAGCACCATCCCTGGTTGAAGCCACCCAGCCACCTGCCCTGTGCCTTTGGTGGCCTTCATGGTGAGGGGGTGGCCTTCATGGTGAGGTGATGGCCTTGCTGGGACATGGGCTGAATGTGCTGGGTCTCAGCTCTGCTGCCATGGCTGAAAACCCCTCCCTCAGGCAGGAGTGGGGACAGAGGCGAAGCCCCTTGGCGCTGGCATGGGCAGGGAGCGCACCGGGCTCTCGACAGCAGCTTGGCAGCACCAAGGAGCCGCCACAGCCATGGGTGAGGGGCTTCCACAGCCCAGGGAATGGCACCATCCTGGGGTGTGGGTCATGCTCAGTGCCTTCACCTGCTGGCACCCCTGGCCTCGCTGCATGGGGTGGCACCCAGGACATGGCACTGGAGCCAGGTGTGCTCCATCAGCCCCACAGGGACCCAGGGCGGCCCTGGCCTTGCTGCATGTGCTGCACACTGAGGGCAGGAGCTGTGTGTGCTGGAGCCATCTGGGATAGCCCAGTGTGGGAGCCACGTGCCCAGGAGCATCAGCAGGACCTGGTGGCTCTTGGCTTCACCCAGCTGCAGAGCTGGACTGAGATGTCACCTGGGGCCACCTCAAGGCACCGGCACCCACCTGTTATTGAGCAAGGCCAGGAGCTCGCCGGCATGGTACAGGTCATTCTTGGTCACTCGGCTGAACCGAAACTCGTTGAGGTTGCAGAAGGTGACGGCGGGAAAGGTGAGCCTGGTGGCCGCCACCTCGTCCAGCTTGGTGACGTGGGGGTACAGGAAGTAGTACTGGATGCGGTTGGTGCAGACGAGGGCGAGCAGCGCCAGCGAGCCCAGGAAGCAAAGTGCCCAGACCACGCGCTTCAGCGACAGCCGCTCGTACGAGAAGATGTGCGAGAGCCCGTGCAGGGTGGAGCTGCTGGCAAAGGCCTGGATGCTCACCGGTTGCCCGCTGTCCACCTCCTCCTCGTCCACTTTCAGGTCCATCATGGTCAGTGCCAGCACCCCGGGGTGGCCACTCTGCCGAGAAGGGAGCCCGTGGGTGCTCGGTGCCACGGCGGCCTCGTGGGTGCTGCGGGTGCCCAGCCCACGGCAGCCCCGGGCAGGGACGCGCCCGGCAGCGCCCGCGAGGGGCAGATGCTTTGCTGCGCCCTGCTCTTGCCCCCAAGCCTACATATATATATATATACACACAGAGACGTGCATATATATATATATAAACATATTTATTTGAATGCAGCCTCTTGCATTTCCTCCCCTCCCACCTCCTCCGTGCCCTCCCCATCCCACG
>VWPU01019866.1:0-30069 GCA_013398955.1 Callaeas wilsoni
CGGGGCGCGCTCCCCGCGGCCGCTCGCAGCGCCCCCGCCCCGCCGCGCACGCCGAGCCCGCACGGCGGCACCGGGGGGAAGGAGAAGCAGCGGACAGACGGAGCAATCGGAGATCACGCTCATGCACCATTTCTAGCGCAAGTGGAAGACGGCTGAAGCTATTTTAGTGCTGCGTTAGCAGTCTCATGTGCAAGACTGCGCGACTATGCTACAATTGCTAAAGCACAGTGATAAGTAACACTAAATAAAGTTTTCTGTAGAGAGCCGAAAGTGCGTTCACTGTGGTTATCCTTACTGAAGCGAGGAGCCTCTCCTCATTAGTCAAGCAGTAGCTTCTGGTATGCTGATAATTTAAATTAAAGACAAAAAGAATTCTTAGAGAGGCAAGATAAAAAAAGCATCACCTTGAGAAAACGTTAATTCTAGAGATAACCAGATTTCATGGGACATGCACAATACGGTTGCAAGGTTATATGTATTGCTTTTCAAATGCCAAGAAAACTACAGTGTAGAAATCAACACTGAACAGCAAAGAACAGGCCCTGACATATGAAGGACAACAAAGGCAAATGCCGTGGGTTTAAGAACTGTAATGATCAATGAATGTAGCTTCTCGGAAAGCTGCAAGTCTTAGGAAGAGACTGCAGCTGTAATTTCCCTTATGAATCTTATGGCATCTTTAAAAGCCTGCACTATATTCCTGAACTCAGTAGTCTGAAGTTTAAAAATACCAAGACAAAAATCTCTCCAGGATCACATCTCCTCTCTGTCATGACCGACTGATATCACTAGCTATGGTGGAAAATCAAGTTCACACCTCGGCCTATCCCTCTGTGCCCAAATCTATGTGCTTCCAGATTAAAATAAGGCCTCTATTACACCTACTGAGACTATTCAAGTTCAAGTAAGGTGAAATTACAATTTCACCATATGTTTTGCCATACTCCACTCTGGAAAGCTATTTTAGTCTGGCTTGAAGCAAGATGCCAACACAATTAAGGAATACTAACTAACACTATACACCCACTGTTGTAACAATTTCCCTCTCATCTGCAAACGAAGCTGGCAACTTTAATATCAGACTTTCCTCAGGAAAAAATTCAATGTAAAAAAAAGCAGTGCTTGTTCCACTCTGCTAGAACTTAAGTAAGTCTAAAAGACTCGTGACTGGAGACAAACGACTTGGAAAGGAATGAAAAATAACCAAACCTAGACAATGGCGCCAGTGTTTGTAGCTCACTGTTAAATAACTGGAAGACTAACAGCACCAACACAAATCTCATTTTGAAGCACAGCTTACTGATGACAATAAGATCCTAACCAAGGGATTACAGTTACCACAGTACAGGAAGACAAGTTTATTCCATGGTACTAGGACATCTTCAAGAAGGAAGAAAAATACCAGCTCTCCTACTCTAGGAACTAGCGAATTTGACATATATTCCCAAATTGAAGTGTTTGCACTATGTTTAACACTATACAAGACATTTGTTACTGGGAAAGCCAGAAGTTCAACAAATAGCATTTGCACACCCACTAAGCACATGGTCTGAAAAACAAATTCAGAAGCAATATTGTTCAACACTGCAGTTAGCTAGTAGAAAGAAAAAAAAAAAATCAAAAAGCTAATTTTCTCAATATTCTGACCTTCAAATCAGCAAAGCAACAGCTTTAGTGAATTTGAGCATTCAATTTGAACATTGCAAGCAGTAGCTTGTAACCAAAATAACTCTTTTCTGAACACCCAAATACTAAGACAGCCTTTTGTAGAGGCATATATCTACTCTTTCTAGAAGCATGAATTTTCATCCCATTCAGTATGCAAAAGCACTGCTTACCAACAACATGAAGTTGTATGGGTTTGTGTATTTATTTTTGTAACAGGTAAGCAGTGAACTAGCCAAATATGCTAAGCTGTTCAACCCTTTACAGACCCACGCAGCACAATACATACCCCTTCTTGCTTTGTGAATAGGTTGAGGCACTCAGCCAGAGCCTCACATGTTTCCTGGGATACTTCAGAGACCACATCAACTTTCTGCAGGAGGGGAGAAGATATTCCTGAAAGCACGAAAACATTAGTAATGTTAGAGGGATATTGTAAACTACAGGATTCTTTTAATTATTTTTTCCTCTAAGTAACACAGACATAAATTCATATTCTACAGCAAGGCTGGTGCATTGCAAGATCTGTGGGAGGTTTTTTTTTTTGCATCCTTTCCAGAGTACTGGTGTAAGAGGCACATGAATAGATCGAGTTTCTCTTTCAGCATGGTTTAGAATGCAGAGGCAGTAAGCCATGGCAGCAAGACACTGGAAAAGGGACTAGCAACAATCTCCTTTTAACCACTTTCTAGATTTCAAAGCTCCAGGTGACAGAACCTAAATAAAAAGGATTCTGCACTGGTTTAATATAAATAAAAGTGAAAAATGTAGCTCTTTTTTGCCTTCTGCCATGAATTACATAGAAGAGAAAAAGCCTACCACGGTGCTCAGTGCAGCTGCAAATTTAGGTTTGAAAAAAATAGATGGGGCTGTAACTACAAGCACACGGAACAGTTAAAGGGGAAGACTTTATTTTCATGGACTCATGTGTAAGTAGTACAGCTTGTCACCTCACATCCTGACTTCTACGACCATTTATAGAAGGGACTGCATGTCTAGAAGCAGCAGGAAATCATGATAACTCAATCAGCTGGTAGTAATTACTTGAGTCAATCTGTGAAGTTTTGTGATGTGCAGCAATTCCTCGGAAATGAAGTAGGCCATTTTCTCAGGAAGCATAGTTATTGCAATTAAAATAATTGCAACATTTAGTGCCTGCAGACTCCAGGATCAGTTGACACCATTTAGTAACACAGGTGCTTCAAGCTGACGTCACACCACTGAAGATTAAGAGGTCCATCAGTGACAGTTCCTGAATTTATTTTTGAACTTATACGGCTTATTCAGGACAAGATACAGTACATATCCACACACTAATTGTAGTCTCTGATTCCAGAGCTCAGCACTGACTCGAACTGAGTCTTACAGCAGGTACTAAGAACAGCTAGTGCCCCTAGAAGGGAGGGCAGCACACAGTGCAGGAGCAGGACACATCTTTATTTGTAATATACAAGATGCGTAACTCTCAAAGATAACTGGACTCAGAATAGCATGTTTAAACAGTCGGGGAGGGAATTTTAATTACCAGGTGCCAACATAGTCATTTTTATATTACTCAAACGTATTTAGGGAAAACTCCACACAGAAGGGTTTTTAACTCAGAAACTTGCATTCTTCTGGAGCCAGAGGATTCAAATACTTTAAAAATGCCACAACAATGGGAGAACTAGAGCAGTTGTCTCTCAGTTGTGACTTATAGAAGTTACACGTGAACCCAGACAGTTCACTGACCTAACAAGTTACAAACATTAACTGGAAGGAAAACAGGAACTTATTACTGCTATTGGCCAAGACTAGCAGTTTCTAGGAATGATAGTATCTTCTTTCGCTTTACTATGAGTTTTGGTTGTTTAAGTTGTGTGTTTCCTTTTTAAAAATGTTTTTCTTCTTTAAAAAAGAACCTCACTGGGTCTTCAGGTCAGCACAATAAAGTCAGGGAAACTGCCTCTCTACTAAAGGGAATTTGTCCACCTTATACTAATTTTCAAACTGTTTTGGTTTTTTTTGTGAAAAACTCAGTTTTACTGTAATAGTAATTACAACAGCTTCACAATAAGACACTCGTATGTATTATGAAATGTCCCTTTTCCTCGTGAAATAAGAATTCAGTAAAAATTCAGTTTATGAAAAAGACAGGGTAACATCACAGAGGAACTTATCCCAGTAGTGTATGGAGAAAAAGCTGTATTTTAGCCTCCATTTGAAAAGACAGAGGGGTGAAAGAGGAAGAGCTTTTTTCTTCTCAAAACTGGTATTCTATTACAGACTAGGGATCTGTACAGACAAACAACTTGTTCTCTAATTTGAGCTTCATAATTCTACCCACAATACATAACTAGGACTCAGGCCCAAAGGACCACAGTTAGATGTTCTTACAGAACTCCTTTGTGTGTTTAATACATGAACAACTTCTGTACATGTTTAAGGCGCTTAATAAAACAAGGACAAATCTCTAGCATCTTGATGCCTGTGATATTTTTTAGCAGTTATGCTGCAAAAATCCAGGTATGTGTTAAGAATTATAACTTGAAATGAAGCCTGAGAAGTTCAAATCTGGCATAAAAGTCATGGCAAAACCTGTGGAATGTGTCCCATAGTACCCTGCCTCCACTTCTCTGTACATTTTTATGATTTCACTGCTCTTTGTACCTGTGAGGAGACACTTATGCACTGCAATAAGCTACTAACTACAGATTTTTTTTAAAAAACCTTGAAAGTGGACACTTGTGTTATATTTTTATGATACTACTCAATAAGGACTACAGCTAGAGGCAGTTTCACTGCATTTCCAGCTGCTCATAAAATTTCTTTTCAATCAGCATACTTCTTAGTTGTTTCTCCAAATCTGAAATCTTAATTGTTAGCAATTACTATAATGCTACTTTATTTGAATCTTTTTTGATGGGAATAACAGTTCTATATCTTCAAGCTCCTGAAAATTTGATTTTGGGGAAATAAAAGCATTCTGTTTAAAAGAAAAAATTAGTTGCTTGGTAACAAACTACATTTTAAATGAATAAGCTTTACCTTTTGTAGCATCCAAAGATTTAACCATTGCAAGAAAGTCTGAAACCTCTTTACTGAGTCGTTGTTGGCATGCTTGTGCTTTCTGAAAGACAACAAGGATAGCTAGTTCAGAAGTGCCTTGCTTTAAGGAAACAGTATTGTTTACTCTTTACTATAGTGAAATTTTAAAATTTGGACAGCATTAAACCTTAACAAAGATTCCCAGCGCAGAGACTGATATATTACAACCAAAACGAATTACTTAAATTACCTTCAAAGACACACAAGCAAACCAAATACTTGTGCGCATTTTATTGCTGACCAGATTTTGTTTAATTTAATGTAGTAAATCAATTCCCAAAGCTTTGTTGTATATATCACTTTTGCTCTTTCCCTCATTCCTTATTGAACAGCTTCAAAACCTAGGAAGAGCAATTGCTTGTTCTTTGAGAAACTTCAGGAAGAAACAAAGTAAGTAAATTCATAGGTTATTTGATAAATGGCAAGTACAGTGACATGCAGAAAACAACCCGAAGATCCTATTTCAAGTATGCATTCAAACCTGGAGACAGTTATCATAGAACCATAGAATGGCTTGGGTTGGAAGGGACTTTAAAGATATCTAGTTCCAGCCCCTGGCACCAGGGAACCACACCTTCCACTAGCCCAGGTTGCTCAGAGCCCCATCCAACCTGGGCTTGAACACTTCCAGAGATGGGGCATCCACAGCTTCTCTGGGCAAGCTGTTCCAGTGCCTCATCACCCTCTGAGTAAAGAATTTCTTCCCAATTATCTAAACAAAATCTCTCCTCTTCCAACTTATCCTATCACTACATCTAGTGTGTAATCACTATTACACACTTGGCCTGCGTAAAAAGTCACTCTCGTTCTCTTGTAAAAGTCCCTTTTAAGAACTGGAAGGCTGCAGTGAGGTCTCCCTGGAACCTTTGCTTCTCCAGTGTTCATCCATTCCTGGTGATCACCTTTGTGGCCCTCCTCTGGACCTGCTCTGACACGTTCACATCTTTCTTGTGCTGAGGACCCAGAGCTGGATGCAGCACTCCAGGTGGGGTCTCGTGAAGGCAGAATAGAGGGACAGAACCCTTGCCCTGCTGGCCACTCTGCTTTTGATGTGGCCCAGGATGCAGTTGGTCTTCTGGGCTTCAGGTGCACTGTTATCTATTAAATAATACCATCTTCTGTAGGTTGCTGGGGACTGCCAGTGCCAGTTATCCTCCCACCTCTGCCATGAGCTACTTTAGGTTCTTGTACTGAAGGGAATGGTACAAGCACTTGGAGTTTAGCCACATGAAGACTTCAGCACTGCAGTATCGACTTTCCCTTAAAATAGAAGGTTTTAGAAGTATATGTATAGCAAAAAGCAAGAATCACAGGCTGAATGCTAGAACTACCAAAGATTACTCATTTCCATTGCAGGTATGAGCAGTCACTGTGCAATGCATCTGATGTGATCTGAGGTGATAAAAGGTCATTTCTAAAACACTTTATTGCCTGTTCTCTAGAAGCAGAGCTCGATGTGGGTTAGCTTTGGTGACACCGAGACTGGAGGATAGCAAGTACAGTACACAAGGCTCCCTCTCCTGGCTGGAACTCTCAAAGAGCTTTCTGTCTTACAGCAGTGCTGGCAAAAGTGAAATCACGGTGCTGTAGCTATGATAAACATGCCATTTTAGCCACACAGTCTGAGCAGGAATACATGACACCAAGCAAAGCAAACGCAAGCAGCATTTATGCATCCATGGGAGGAATCACCACTTTTAGTCAAAGGTACACTGAAGTATTTCAACACAAAACAATACTAATCTGCAACTGCCCAGATGAATAAGCCAAGTAAGTATTCAGTGCATACTTTCAGAGTGTCCTGTAGGTCTGTAACAGATACTGCATCGTCTTCATCATCACTACTCAGCTGTTCCTGTGTGCAGTAATGAGTGCTATATGCAGAGTGGTCTTCTATTGCTTCCAGCCAACTCTGGAAAGAAAAAACAGAGTTAATAAACACTTCAGAGGTCATCCCCAAAACACAGTATCATGTAAGCAGAACAACAAAATTTTCTCTTGATATGAATAAGATAGTCATTAGTAAAATAAGACATCTCAACGGGCAAGAAATACATTGTTAGAAAATGTAACACGTATTGCAGATGAAATACTCTGTGGGCAGAGTACCACAGACATAACTTACTAACCCTCAAGCACAAATGTGACCCACCCATCAATCTATCCAAGGTCACACAAAAAAAAATCTTACTAATTGAAAGACTGTAGGGAATATATTTTGCATCTTTGGGTTTCTGTTCAGACAGCAAGGTCCCTGTGACAAAGTCTGCCTTCTTATGCATGACAAACTCTGTGCACAAAACCTCAAGTATTGTCATAATTAAGAGGCAGATTCTTTTCCTGTTCATTGGATCACAAAGTGGCCGAGGCTGGCAGGGACCTTTGAAGGTCATCCAGCCCAACCTCTCTGTTAAAGAAGGCCCACAGAGCTGGTTGGCCAGGACATCCGGATGGCTTTTGAAAATCTTCAAGGATGGAGATTCCACAACTGCTCTGGGCACCCTGTGCCAGTGCATGGTCACCCTCACATTTTTTCCTTATGTCCAGAGGGAAATCCTTGTGCTTCCGTTTGTGCCCATTGCCTCTGGTCCTGTCACCAGGCACCACTGAAAAGAGCCTTGCTCTGTCCCTCCTTTCACTTCTCCTCAGGCATTTACATACATAGACAAGGTTCCCTGAGCCTTCCCTTCTGCAGACTCAGCAGTCCCAGCTCTCCCAGCTTTTCCTAGTAAAAGTGATGCTCTCATCCCTTCGTTCACCTTAACGGCCCTTTGTTAGGTTCTCTTTAGTATGTTTATAGCTCTCTCGTTGTGAGAAGCCCAAAAGTGGACACAGCACTCCAGCTGCCTCCACCCCAACTCCATCTCTAGTTAGCACACCTGTAGAAGTACAACAGTGAATATTCTACAAATAGCCCTAAAAAAAATTTCTCTTTCTTCAGAGCCAACTTTTCAGAAAATTTAATTTGTTAGGTCATCTGGGAGTATGGTTAAGAGTAGAATGTATCATTAAACATTCTTTTGTTTGGGATAATGAACTATGAAAGTGCAACAGAAGGAGGTTTTAAGAGAAATTTACCACATGGAGAAGTTAATGAAAAACAGGAAGTTAGATAACAAGGCATAATACAGGCACAGAGCTGGAAAACAAGGTAGCACTTATTTTAAAGAAGAGATAATTACAATGGGTCCATTTTTTGCTGTTTAATCCATAACCATGTTAAAAGATTTAGTATCTGCACTTATGCTACCAAGTCCTGATGATCAAGATATGAAACACGCTGCTACTAATCCATTCATAGCAAGTAGTATGTAAATTGCTCATTACAGAAGTTACTGTATCTTAATGCCTTTGATAAGGAGTCATTATTACCTCTCTAGTTTGAGAAGGAAGGCTATTTTTGGGAATCTTGAAACGATGAACAGTGTCATCAAAACATCTGACAGAAAAGAAGCAACTGTCTGTAGATTTTACCTACAGCAATGTAGAGAAAACACAAAATTAGTATAATGAATCAGTCAGAAAAAAAAAGAGTAAGCAAAGTAAAAAATTATGCTTAACTCAGCAGTTTTTGCTTGAGTCTTGATCCAAGTAATTGTTATTTACAAAAACCTTGGTCAGAACAGTTTTCCAAAGTGTGTCATTACATTATGAACAGTAATACAGAGGTTCTTTAAGTCTACATATTGTATTTGTATTTATTTGCACCACTTGATTCAGACAAAACCACAGCAATGGTTCAAGATCACCAATATTAAGGAATCTGTAGATACTGAAAAGCAAGAATCACTTTTCCATACAATATGAGTGAATATAAGTGCAATTTAACAGAACTTGTGGTGCCAAACTAGGATAGGGCAGTGATAGAAATATGGAAATTATCTTAAATGCATTTTTCTTAAACACTTCATCTTCCTGGGCATTATAAATGACACCTGGCCTTTGTTTTCTCTGTTCACCCCTCTCAAAATGGATTCCCACAAGCACAATGGAAATCCGGGAAGTTTTCCAAAAGTCACCTTCAAAATTGATTAGTCTTTCAACTGAGATCAGCTTAAGTTATGCAATCGGTCACAAGGAGCCAGGGACAGAGGAACTGGAGCTTTGGCTATTCCGGATCACATGCCTCAAACTGAGCCGGTCTGCTTTCAGGATGCCTTGTGTGTCTAAATCTTCAGGACTTTAGGAAGCAGTGAGGGAGCTTTATGGCCACTTTACATAAAAGAATACTTTGCTGGACAAGAACAAGTGTTTCTTTCAACAGCACAAGCTTTCTCCCTATTTTATAACAAAGATCAGGTTACCAATCCAGCAGAAGTTTTCCTTAACCAGGAATGGAATACAATGGAACATAGAAAAACAACTCAGTAGTTACAACACATTTCACTTCCTACCGTGCAGACAGCTTGTGTTAGATGCTTGCATCCCTGACGATGATCATCATTCACTGCATCAGCTCTTTGAAAGAAGAAGAGATTTAGTGAAGACAGGAATTATTTAAATTGCTTTTCAGAAATTTAAACACAGAACTTACTGTCTCCGATACCAGGAAAGGACTCCATGTTCTAGAACTATCCAGTAGAGTTTCCAACCAAAAAATCGTGAGCTCTGAAAGGGAAGGAAAAAAAAAAAAAAAAAGGCCAGGTAAGCTTAACAGAATACATTCAGCGCAGACAGCTCAGTGTGCAGCTGCAGTGTGAGCTGCAGATTGAGCTCTGGTTGGTAGGAGCCAGAGGCAAGAGACCATGAACTGGCAATGACCCTTGGCTTAGCCAAGGGCACAGGGACTTGTGGTGTCAGGAGCCCAGGACTCCGCAGGAAGACCCCAGACTTTCACACACTTAGATTGCAAGGGCAGAAAAACCCACGGGTTCCTTCCTTCGGGTCCCTCCTCAGAGGCACCAGCTCAAGCTGCTATTTTGTTATTGCACAATGATTAAAGTAAGGATCCAGACATCCGAGACTCAGCTATGAGAAACCGAGGTTCACGCTGGTAAGGAAACCTTGTCTGACTGAGTGCGGTGAGTTTGGGGAGCCAAGCTGGTCTCACTGGAGCCACCAACTGCAAAGGGGCTTCGGTCCCAGCAGTTAAAAGTCTCTGGTGGAAGAAGTGTGATGGACAGAGGGATTCCTGCATGGTCAGCCAGAGAAGCTTTCTTAACGCTTAAAACTAGTCAACATTACAAAAACCTTTCAGGTTCTGCATATCCTGATAATCACAGCAACCTGAGAATATTTTACAATTGCAGCACTACTCTTGTTTTTGAACCACCTAAAGGTAAAAGTTGAGCCTGCTATTCAGTAACAACTGAAATATTAAAACGTTGCATTCTTTAATGTTACAGGAATTGCTGGTCACCACACAATTCTGTTTTATAAAATCAAATGAGAAACAAAACACATTAAGATATCCAAGTACAACATTTTATCTTTCTCAAGCTTTAGTACACAGTTCTTGTTTAAAGACAGCTCCTTATATTACAATTGTGATATAGGAAAATTTACACTGAAGAAAACTTTAAAGATTTCATTCAGCAGCATAATTAAGCATCCATGCAGAGCTTCTTTTAATAAGAGAAAATAGATTCACTTGAGCAACACAGCAAAACAAGCTTTAAACGCTTTGAATGCCATCATCCCACTAAGTTTTAAAATTTTCAGAAGATGATGGCAAAATTTTAGTCTCAGTTTCTTAACAACAATGTATCAGTCATAGATTATCAAAGAAATCTATTAAGGAAAGAAAAAACAAGAAGCATTTTGCTTAATACACAGACAAGGAAAAAAACCTTATCACAGTGAAGCTTTGCCACAAAAATTACCAAGAAATAGAGATTTTAGTGACTGAGGTTCAGCTCAGGGTACCATGAATCTGCTATCCACTCCGCTCAGCCAGCCCATCTATATATATTAGACTAAATCAAGCCATTTAGCAGATGAACTATTGAAAAATTCCTTCACTCATCGGTTATCACTGAAATATAGAAAAAGGACATACTGACATACTTTGAAATCTTACAAGCTATTTTAGAAAAGGAAATAAGACATACCTTCCACAGGAGACCTTCATATCGTCTCAGGGGTTTGTTGATAACCTGCACAGAAATTGAAGCTCATATAGGAATAGCTTCAACTAGACAGCCTTGGCATTTTAAATTGAAACAAAAGTTCCTACCTTTCCAGTTTTACCTGCCAGTATCAGTTTCATTTCTGTACCTTGGGCTAGATCAAGGGGTGTCTGATCTGTTTAGTAACAAGACAAGGCATGAGAATTTGATGCAAATAAACTTAGATGTATTTAAAAATAATTTGACACTCTTTACCCATCAGTTTGGCCTCCAAGCATCTACACTTACTTGGAACTGAGGAACATAAACTCCTCAGGGGCAGAAGACTAAAAAAGGTTTTGAACTTTAAGGCACTGAACTGCCTGTCAGAGTTCTACTAACTACAGAGAGCCCTTTGCCCTTACTGATTTAGGTTTGTTTTTAGCTTCCAGCCATAAGAAACAGTTTAGAACATTCACAAATACCAAGACAGAGGCATCTTTAAGCAGAGGAGAAGAACACAGTTTGCATAACATCTGCGTCAAGTTTTCCTCTTTTTGGTTTCATTAGGAGCCTTCTGCTGAGGAGTCACTTTGTCTGGGCTACATTTTCAATCTTGCCTTTTTTTTTTGTTATCTGTGTTCAGTGTTTAGAATCAAGAAAACAAAAGCCAGTCACATTCCACTGTTAAGACAGTCAGTAAATTTTCTAGAAACAGGTAAGTTTGGAAAATAAAAATACATACAGTAAGTATTTTGGTACAGTTCTTCAGCCTCTTGCAATTTAGTCGCTGCTGGCCCTCCTTTAAGAGTGATACAAAGCTTGTAAAGCACTGTAAGATTTCCCTGAACACTGTGTAGTAAGTAACATACCTTACAGAAGATGCTGAATTTGTGTGTCCACTTAACATTTAACATACTTTTCATTTGGTACTCACCATTTTTGTTCTTTATTTTAGGATCTGCTCCATTTTTTAGAAGTTTCAATGCACAGTGCTTATGAGCACGGTATGCTGCGCAGTGCAAGGGCGTGTTCCCCATCTGATCTGTACAGTTGATATCAGGTGGTTTGCGCTTGTTTAACTGGAAAAAAACCAAAGTTCTGCTTACTTATCAGTTCTCCCCCCTCTCCAGATGCCATATTCTCTCTTTTGAAAATTAGTTGCTCCTAACTAGGATGCTTCAGTGTAAATCTGGCAAAAAAGAGGGCATTTAGCAAGTGCTATGACAAGGGCAAGGACTGCAACAATCAAACAAGAAATTCAGCTAGAGTAAGGAACTTCAGTGTTTTGCTTGCTATACCCCTTCCATCTCTGCTGCACAGTATGGACACATTTTTCCTGCTCAACTGCACAGTGCCAGGGGAAGTTGCCCAGTATTGCAGTTCAGACATTTACATGCCAGAATGGCCCTGCCCAGCTGTACTGTCAAAAATCTACTGTTCTTCATAGAAGACTCCCAGCCACTGTGCGGAAGTTAGCACAGGCCAATGCTAAATCCAGAAAAAAATTGTGCAGCCACCTTGTTTCAGAGAGTAAGAACTTTGTACTGAGGGGTGGCAGACCTGCCAGTCTCAGTGCCAGATATCCTAGGCCATTTAGAGCTCCTAGTACAGGCAATCTGTTACACAAACAGTTTTGCTGCATTCTGAAGTCTAGCTATTAAGATAAGACTAGCTATGTAACCAAGGAAAGAAAAAAACAACCCAAACTGAGTTTTACCTGCACACAATATAAATGTTTTGAGAAACCGACCCCTTCAAAGAGAAGGATCATTAAGCATGACACTGCTAACTACCCTAAAATACCACTACACTTCTACTCAAATATGTGGCTACTGGATGTGTACGTGGGGGTTGGACTGGACGATCTCTAGAGGTCCCTTCCAGCCCAAACCATTTCATGCAGCATCAGCCACTTAAGCTCACAAGCCAGATGGGAGTGCCTTAACAGAAAGGCTAAGCTACTGATAAGCGGCCCTAGGAGACCAGAGTCACAAGTGCATGACAACAATTTAGAGAAACTCAGTTTAAGTATTCTCATTAGCCATATGCTATCTTCGAAAAATTACTCCATAATAGCAGAACTCCCATGGCCACAATTTAAGTTAACATCAACAGCAACCACCTTATATGTGCTTCAGAAATAGTCCTATATGGGATAAACTACCATAGCTGTTGTTTACAGATCAACTGGTAAGAGAACAAAAATCAAAAAGAGGGAGTTTGTGGACATATAACCTCATCATTACTGTAGTCAAATACTTGTGTTCCTGAGGACTCCTTAGCTTTAGTTCTTTCCAACCAGCTGTTTTACATTTACTTCGTTTCCTGACTTCTTGCCTTCACGCCTTTTAAGGCACATGCCTGTGCTTTCAGCACCTTATGCCATGTTACAAGGAAATATTTGGAAGAAAGTTTAATGCATCAACTCATTGAGATAAAAATCTCTCCAGTCACTTCAGGAAATGTACAGTACATTTTTGAGAACTCACAGGAAGAACACACTGGCTTTGCCTCAAGTAGGCTAAAGAGCCTGGTTAAGATTCAGCTGCTGAAGATCTAACTCCTAGTAAGTAACATGTTCTGGTGTTAGGTGTCACAGTAAAAGTAGATGGAAGCAGCTAAAGTCTCATGAGCATAATAGTCTGCTAATAAAAAAATTTAAGTAGGAGCAGAAAGGCCTAAACAATCATTAGGCAAAGTATGGGGAACTGCTAAAGGGCAATTCTGAAGAGCTACACAAATTCTGCACAGACGTATTAACCTAAGGGCAGGAAAGTCAAAGAGGTTTACACCATGGAGTTGTAAGTGTATTCCAAGGAACACTTGTTAAGAATTGACTTAAAAACTGACTCAGGGTCAAAAACGTGATAAATACTTTGAAAAGTCTTAGAAGTCAATATATAGCTGTCTTCACATATACAGAGCTCAAAGATAGCAAATATTAAAAAAAACAGAAAATCACTTAGAAATTGAAATGTTCACAGGAAGAGTTATATGCTCATACATAGTTACATGCCCATGAAAGTAAGCAGAGCTCTTTAATGACAGATTTCTATAAGGAGCCACTTTTTTCTGTTTTTTTTTCTTTCGTATCAGCTTAAGGAATAGTCAGTAGATGTGTAACAAGTATTAAAATTATCAAAATCAAGAACAGATCACTTATGTCAGTGTATTAATTACAATTAGTGCAACTGCGCAATGTATTAATCCACTATTCTTCCACATCTTTTGTACAGCTGTGTACAGCTCTGGTTCTCTCTCCATGTCAAAGAAGAAAGCACAAAAACTCCAAATAAGAAATACAAGGATGACCAAAGATGACCAAGAGTTTCCATGCAAGGAGTTAGAAAGACAAGGGTCCCTCGGACTGTAAGAAAAAAATTAAGAGGGGGGAGGCAAATTCTGAATAGGTGTTCACTCTGGCTTCTCTACAGAAAAATAAACAACATCAAGTATCTCAATATACAAATCTCAAATTTGTGAATTTTGACGCCTGAAAAGGTATTACTAAAGGTACTAAGTAGGTAGGAAATGTTCCATACTGCATGTGTTACTTACAAGGACACTCTTCAGGACTCTCAAAAGCTTCAGTTCAAGCACTGGGACTCTGCTTCAAAACCCAGCTGCATTTGGTCCTGAGCAACCTGCTCTAGTTCATTCTGCTCTGCAAACAAAAGCTGGACTAGATCATGTCCAGAGGCACCCTTCAGCCTTCCTGTGATCTGCTTCTGCCACAGCCTTACCATGCCACCACACTGTCCATCTGGAATTACTCTGAGTGCGCACACACACACACAAACACAGAGTTTTTAATTTCTGCTCAGCATGAAACTGTGCTGTGCAGGCATCTCTCCACTAAAAACTACAATGGATGCTAACGACAAAGAGTTTACTTTCAAGATTAAAGACAGGCCACCCTGTGATGAAAACCTAGGCACTCATGACATTAAGGTGTCCACAATAACGTAGTAAGTGTATCTCAGCAGACCACGAACCATTATGCTGCTGTTTACAACTAACTAGCTAATTCTTTCTAAAGGATTTTAAAACATGTAAGAAGTTGAAAACCGTTGGTTTTGCAACCTCCAACAAAGAGACTGGAAAGTCCTTGAGAGGTCAGCACCTTACCAATATTACACGGTGCACAGCACTAGTATTCCAAAGTCACAGCCCTTTGAAATGCAAGGCACAATGTCATATTTTGTTACATTAGCATATTATGGCTTGAATCACTTGGCTTGAATTCCTACCAAGGCAGTCAGTTTCCCTGTTTCCCCCTCTCTTGCAGCTGCTAAGAGGAGCTCTTCCAGTTTCCTTTCTTGTGTCCTTTCCACTGCTATTAAAAAAAATAAATAAAAGTAAGGTCAGTCTCAGTAAAGTACGTATGAAGTACAGCATTCAAAAAACTATAGCAAAATAAGCCTAGAGAAGCAAGAGTTTCCAGTATTATTTATTTGGGACAGGTATAAATAGAATATTTACCCAGAAAAGTCTGTGTCAGAGCAAAAATACGTTCAAAGCAAATAAAATTTGACAAGATGTGCAAGTTTGTATACACATACACATATATATTATTATTATCTTTTCAACACTTAAAAACCAAGTCCACTCTCTGCAGAAGGGAAAATGGCAACTATGCAACATACTCATCTCAGATCTTCCCTATTTTCTTTTCAGCTTCTCTTCTACTCTTATCATCCTACCAAAATTTTATTTTTTCTAATGATTCAGCAGATGAGCAGTGGAAATGAGTTATCTGTGCATTAGCATGGACAATCAGAGGAGAGATCACTTCTTATAGGCAATCTGTGGCAGTGGATACAGAGCTCCAGAAGTATTTCAGAGTATCACATAGTAATACCAGGAAGCAACACAGTTTTTGAACTGTCCAAAACTATAATCAGTGAAGTAGGTTAGTATTTGGACACAATCTGCCTCACTTCTGACACCTGTGAGGCCATGGAGGAAACAAGGGGAAGGATTTTTATTTTTTTATTCCTTTTGACACAACATCTAAGACTACAATAGCAAGTCCGAAACCTCATCCATAACTGGGTCACCTTTGCAAACTGTTCAGAATTTTGCTCTCTAATGATTTAGTTGACACAAAGTCACTTACTGTTCTTGAGTTTTGTCTCTTACAGAGAGCCAATGCTTTGACTTCCATGTACCATTCAAAGCTGTAGCAAGGACTATGCCACCAGGACTGAAATAGTTATCTGAATAATGCTATTTGTATTTATGATACTTAACTCTCAAGTCACAAGTACATATCAGTACTGCAGACAAGAATCAAAAACTATGATTTTTTTTTCTTTCTAACAACCAAATTTAAAAAGAAAATTCAACTGAGCTTCTGTAGATTGCAGGAAAAAAAGCAGCTTTTAGAATACACACATGTTAAAAAAACACCAAAACAAACTATGAGCTACTAAAGTTACCTTCCAACATATTCCTTATGTCTTTGTCATGAGTAACTTCTTTTGCAGTCTCTCCACTGCCATTAACAATAGAAGCATCAGCATTATGCTGCAAGAGTAACATCACCACCTCCTGAAAAACAATTTGAAAAACACTGCTTATCTGTCTGTGTAACTGCAAGGCCACAATCAGGCTTTCCAGCCATTGGCATCCTGTAATATGAGCTTTGTAACCAACGGCTTCTCACCACTGCTGGTTTCTTATGAAAACAGGAAAGGATGTTTTAGAGAGACTGAAGAGTGAGACTGACTGCAGCCTTTTCTCTCCCATCAGTCAGGCTGAAGGAAGCAACAGGAGTTACAGAGGAACAGACTGACCCTGAAAAGCTGGTGTACCTGGTGTGAATGCTGAATTTGACAGATAAAAATAGTACAACTGGCTCTTTTGACAAGACAGTAAGTAGTCCCTCCTTCTGAAGGGCCAAGATGTTACCCATAGAGGTAGTACTAGTTTTGGAATGATGGTGGCATGGAGGGAAAAAAAAAATCAGACTAGTGTCACGTTATACAGGTCTATAAAAAGCTATTTAGTTCTAATTAACTGTGAAGAAACAGCATTCCAGACACCGAATGGGCCTGTGTGTCCTAATTTAAGAGATTTCTTTCCCCTCCAGAAGCTAGTAAGATTAAAACAATGTGGTTTCTCTCTGCGGTTTTTTTTTGGACAGAGTTATACAAGCTAGGCAATGTGCCTAATCCTTCTGAACACGCTGTACCGAAACAGACAATAAGTCATTTTTAGACACTGTATAAACATCTTTTTGAAGTGATCTTATTGCTAGCACTTTCTTAATAATTCTACAAGCAAGGCTTAAAAAAGCCAACATACTTTACCTTACGCCCTGTGAAAGCTGCACGATGGAGTGGAGTGTCCCCCATGTCATTCAACACGTTCACATCTGCACCAGCCTAAACAGCAAGACCAAAACACATCTGAATGTCCTTCCCACAAGAACTACATGGCTATTCCCTCTGACTGGGGGGAAGGGGAGACAGGACACTAATGTAGACATCGTGGCAAATCAGGTGAGAACTGTAAAACAGTTATCCTGGAAACAAGGATACAGTACGTATCTAAGATTCACAGCCAACGTTCTCTAAATTGCTTCAAAAAGGAAAAGCCCCCTGCATTTTTCCAGGCATCTTTCACACTTTTAAGAAGAGGGTATATGGAAAGTAAGTTTAATACGAGGGGTGGGGCCTGTTGTTGTCTTGGTTTTTGTTTGGGGTTTTGTAGGTCTTCCTGTTGAATCTCCCTTCCTTTTGTCACACACTTTCTTCATCCCATACCTTCTATCTGAAAGGAGGAGTGTTTGCCACACTGCACAGGCACTGTTCCAAGAAACCCTATCCTTCTTTCATTAAGTATTTCTTCTACACCACTTCACCTAACCTCTCAAAGGGTCAAAAAGAGGGCAGGGCATACTTAACCTCATCACATATGTTTAGATCACATGATTTAGGCAGGTCATTGCTGCCTGCCTAAAGTCAACTGATGAACCTGACTAGTTCCAGAGCTCTGCTTCTGATAATGCCTCCTTCACTTGCTCTTTGAGCACAAAATCTAGGCACAAGTACACAGACACACTTATACATGCCCAGCTTTCAAAAGTGCACAGCCTCACTTATTTCTCACCTTATTCTTTAAATAATACCCTTTCAAGAGCCCTATCAAAGGAACAAAAAGTACAAAGTTATGTATACTCCTCCAACTCTTGAAGTTGGATGCTTGATAAATGCATTAAGTGATAAAACTTCACCTTTTGCTTTAAGTAGCCCACTTGAATTGAAAATGGCATTTACTGAGCAAGTGTGCAGGCTAGAGAAGAAATTTTCAAAGAAATCTCAAACTTGTTTCCTCCTTTAAAGTCTGGATTATGGCTGGCAGCTTTTATTCTTAACGAAATTCAAGCTTAGATTAGCGTTGCACTTGAGGATGTTTATGACACTCCTGCCATCTACAGCAAAATCTTTCAAATATGAAAGATGGTCTAATATAGTTAAGGTTGTAGAAGCTAACCTGAGAGCAAAAGAAGAAAAGAAAAAAAAAGCAGTCAGAAGCCATATAATCGCTGCATTTGCAGTTGTTATGCAAATACAAACACATCAGTTTTGATACCAGAAGTCCATAGTTTCAAAATTCATCACACAGTTCATTATTTCAAAGACATTAGAAAGAAAAAACGAGTCAAACTCTGTTAGCCTGTGCCTGAAAGAAACACATACAAGCTACTTTGCACAAAATTCTGTGCATACTTCTATGCACAACATAGAACTAGATAATGCAGGTTTTTTGCATATGAGACACTTTAGCCTTTTCTACAGCTCAGTAAGCAAAATTGCCTAAACTTAAGTACTTTATGTACTACAGTAAACTAATTAAACTGTTGAAGTAATTGCATTATTAGTATCACATGCTGGGTTATTATATACAGATACCCACTAAGCTTCAAAAAACCCAAGCTTTCACAAGTGCATACTTGTATATTACACGTCTTTAGTTCCTACATGCAGATAGTTACACTCCAAGAGAAAACCAGCTAAATACCAATGACTGCAAAAATTGCTCAGAGTAAGGGCTGTATGCTACTGTATAGACTTCCACTGTCACTATTTTGGGTCCTTCTAAACCAGGCCTATCTTAATGTCACAACAATCAGTTATCTCTGTGTTACATGTAGATAAACTGTAGGAGTGCCTCTGCCTCTCTGCAAAGCCTCCTTTACTCTATCACAAAAACCTGAACAACCACTAACTGCTTCCAGCCTTACACAGAGAGGAAAATAGAAATATACCTTCAGCAAATCCTCTACCACAACAGCATGGCCAAAGTAGCAAGCAAGGTGAAGAGGTGTCCAACCCATATTAGATTTACTCCTGCCTAAAAGACAAAACAGGTAAATTAAGTTTTGGTCACACAGTACAAAAGAGATATTGTGCTTGGAGGTTGTTACGGATGACCATTCTTCACAGCAGCAGAGGAACAAGGAGGCTGGAAGCATCAATGCTATTCGTATTACTTAAATTACTAAATCAGGAGGCAGTTGGAGAATGTTGGATTCAAATCTAAAAACAAAACAAAACCCCAAAACAAACTAAACAAACCCAACACAACCAACCCCAAAAAACCCAAACAAAAAACCCTCACAATCTTCTGAAAGGGGAAAGTCATGTAGCCTGACTGGGAATAAAACTTTTCTTTGCATGTAACACCTTTCAACACTAGCGAGAAGCTTCAGTTACTTTCATTCTTCATTCACTAGGAAAATGGCACATGGTACATTTTTCTCTTGTTTATTAAAAAACTCTGGTTTACACCATTTTATTTTCTTCACACTAAAATAGGTGGAATGACCTAATGTTGAGGCTTTTTGTTGTCTTGTGCTTTACTCAGTTTTAATAAAGACAGCCTCACTAACTAATGTGCTTTGAAATCTTTATGTGCAGTAGAACTCATGTATCATCTACAGCTCTGATTTGCAGAATACTAAAGCACAGGCAGGAAGCAGGTACAGAAATGACCATGCAAAGAAAAATATGATTTGTGCTTTAAAGAGCATTTAAAACATGATCTGGAGGACTGGCTGTATGAATAAAATTCAACAACTCTCCTACAATCACTTCTTTAAAAGCAAGATATTAAAGCATTAGAGATTACTAAAGTTAACAACTCACTTTACTTACGAGCTGCAACACTCAACTGTATTAAGTAAAGGCAACTTGTGCTTTGTTCTTACTAAGCAACAGATCCACAGTATTACAGTCACCTAAAAGCTATCATTTTGTACTTGGAAGAAAAATGAAAATAAGGCAGTAGAAATTGTTTTGAAATTGCTGCCACCATGAAGTTTTCCCCTGTCACATAACCTCAACTACTGAGGCATGGAACATGCACAACATAAGCTTGCCCTAAGGAAACAAGCCACAAGCACAAGGAAAAGAAACTGTTCCTCTTGAAAGTTCATCATCTTTTCTGCTCTCATATTAAAAATTAACATTAGAATGTGGTTCAGAGCTGAAATATTTTCCCGTTTCTTACAGCTGTTTCCAGCTAACATTCCTGCCCTTTATGGACAATTTCTTTTGTAATTTGATTCTCTTTCTTCTCAACTCCTGTTGTTTCCAAGCCCAGGTTTAGATCTTTCCCTCATTACAGTCTGGCCTACAACAGAGCTCCTACCCTATGTCATTGATGGGCCAAAGGATCACAGAGTATAAATACTGTGTGGACCACTAACTCTGGGGCTATTTATGTTGGATAACACACTAAAGGGACATCACTCATCCCTCAGTTCAGTAGGGAATAAGGTTGATTCAAAGAATACAAAAGAGATCTGAGTCACATGGAATTCATACAATTAGCCCCAAACAGTCATTAATTAACAGCACTGACAAGACGGTGTTGCTGCCAAGGAACTTAGTAAGGAAAAAAAAATAACCAGGAACCTGTCCAGATTTGTAGCTCTTACTGAATAGAGTAGAGTAGGCCCTTGTTCTGCATCCATTCTGAATGCTTGCATTTCTGATGTTAGCCGACTGTTCTCAAACTCTTGAGGTGTTACTTCTCTTCAAGTGACCACAAGTGTTTGTACCTTTTTTTATTAGTGTTTAAACCATGACACCATTACACTGGGGAGAATACAAGGATAGAAAAGAAGAACTAATGTAATTCCAACAAAAAATGTAATTCCTCTCCCCAGCTCCTTGCTTTAATGCCAGTTAACTCTAAGTCTCAAGTGTTACCATTTGTTTAGAGAATGGAGACAAGGTAGGCAGCCATTTTCCAGATGTGAGCTGCTAGGCCACTGTGCAGTCATTCAAATCCGTGTTTTGCAGTAGCACACTACTGACCATTAACCTTACCTTACAGATTTTTCACTTTGCAAATTCCTAGATATGCTATTTTCTTGTATTTAAGGAGAACGAGCCAACAATAGATGGCCTTAGAGAATATTATTATTTTGGATGAAACCTCGGTTTGGTACTGTTTTAATGTAGATACCTTCCTTCCAAACCAGTAAACCGAGGAATCCAAAAAGAGAAGTTCAGATAATTTGGCTGGATTTTCCTCAAGCAAATCCTGCTTATCTACAAGCACTGACTGGGTAGAATATAGTCACAACACAGCAAGCACAGGAAGCCTGAATTTATTTTTTCTTCCTTCACTTTGGCTGAAATGGTGATGTTTAGGATCACTGTTGTCAGACTTGACATTTATGAATATATAGCACAGACAGCCTCAGATACAGCTCCCCTCTGAAAAGACAAGGAGAAGATGCCGAAGATAGGCTTTGACACCCAGGCACACTAACTTGTCAGACTTGCGGCTACCAAGGCACACACTGCAGGAAGTTTACACTACCTCCAGTACAGCCTCCCACCTGCTCCAGAAGCACTTTGTTCCAAGCCAAGTGTCACTGCCATATCAGATGCCAATCCTGAAGGAACTGCTACAGCACTGAAGACATTCCCCATACTCTGACTTTCTAGGGACATCTATTATCCAAGGTAATGACAGAAGCACAAGAGGCTGTCAGGAAGAGAAGGAAGATTGAAGGAAGGTTGCAAAAAGACAGTTACGGTCTACAGTGTGTGGTTTTAGTTAATCATCAGGTTGTTATACAATTACTATCTGGTGGTACCCAATAGATCAGAACTGATAGCAAGACACAGTGGCTGGCTAGTGAGGAGGCAGAATGGCAGGGCCAGTTATACAGCAGAGGTTGTTTGGCCTGAATTTGTCTTAGGCTGTTTCCAATGGAATACTCTACGGGAGCAAAGCGAAACAAGTCAGTCTCTGAAAAGCGACTGCGGAAGAATAAAGATTTAACTCCGAAATTTCACACAACTAGAGCAGTTCCCCTAGATAACACTAATTAGACTTCTGTGTCCTCTAACATTTAGAAGAATTGAAACTTCAAAAGCAGAAATTTCACAGTGAACAAAATCCATATTTGGAACTAGTTTAGGTTAAATATAATATCACAAGCACATTCCCTCCAGCTTCCTAGACCTCCCATTAGCAAGCATTAACTAGCTGTCATGTACTGCTAAACTAGAAAAACAGTTAAGCACCATCTTCCACTTCATTACCCAAGTCTCTTCTATGCTGCAGACTTTCTGACCAGAAACGCATTTGCTTGATATAATAGATGGCAGATTATGCCCATTTCATTCTGCTTTCTTGATTTCAGATTATGTGTAAGAACACATCAGAGACACTCTGAAATCTCTTCTAAGCACAGGAGACTTCAGGAACTTATTTATAGGCACTGCTGCATGAACCTTAAGGTACTTTTATTCCAGCTGTTTCGGCACTGCACATGTCTTGAGTATTTACCAAGGACATACTTCTGAGGGTGGAGGACTTCAGCTTCATCAACATCAGTTTGGTTCCCCTTTAAATTATGAACTAGCTCCCCAAAGATGAAGTAGCAAGAGCTTGGGTTTCACAACTTTTCTGAGGTGAGTACATTAACCACTGAGAAAACAGAAACACGACTGAGTAGTCAAACAAAACAGTAAGTAAGCTGATTGTTAAGAATAAGACTTGGGAAAGGGATAGAGCTTGTTCATGTAAAGAGAATCTCTGCCCTTTAGGGCATGGTGTTCCCTTCTGTTACAGCTGAGAGGAAGCACAGCTGATCTCTCCCTCTCCCTCTGTAGCACTTTCTTCCCAGTGCTGTTAAACAGTTAAATGTCAAACAATGGAATATCAGTCTGGGTGGAAAGAGTGGGACACACATCCACATTTTGGAAGCAACCAGAAACACTCTCACGTAAATAAAGACAAATATAAAGTTACTAAAATAATAAGGAAGTAAAGTAGTCTGCAATTGCTAGCAAGCTTGCAAATCCAGTCTCAGTTTGAAGTTTTAATGCACAGCAAGCAAGTTGCTGAGCCACAACTATGTTAGCAGTACGTAAGCAAAACTTCAGTAATGGCCAAACACCCAGACACAGATGAAGAGCAGTCTTAGTTTCTTTTCCCAAGTAATCTAGTATTCTGCTAAAAGTAAGAAGTATACATTTGTCTCAAACATTTTTGCAAGTGGCAAGAAATGCTAACGCTCCTACTGTGTGATAACAAAATATGGGCCTAAAAAAAATAAAAATAAAAAACCCTCACACTGAGCAGAGCACAAATGACTGACCTGATCTAATCTTCCCTGCAGCTCTGATGAAGGCTATTCACCTCCCTGCACAATCCCCGGGCACCACAATCTGTTTTGTTTAGTATTCTAAAGCTTCAAAGTTGGCATAAGCATGAACACAGGCAAAAAGAGGTACTGATTCTTTGTCTTGTTGACACTTCTAGTGTCTTTGAATTACACTGAGTTTTTGTGTACACTGCAACTATCCATACTGTTTTATTATCTCTCTCCTATGCAAATATACCCTTAAGTCACAGGGTAAAAGCTGTTTAAGTGGGTTTTTTATTACTCTACTGAGCACTCCAAAGAAAGCAAGATTATACTATCACTATCAGTTTCACTACATGTGACTTCAGCAGAAAGATTACAAACATTTGAGGAAGGCTACTAACCTTTACAGTTGATATCAAAGCTTATTTCTCCTTTGCCCAAGGTATCCAACAGCCGTTTAACTTCTTCAGCATTTCCATTTCTAGCATCATGGAGAAGCTGCTGTTCTGCTTCTGTAGTCATCTCTAATAAAAGATACGAAAGAATAGATTTTACAATCTGTTATATTGCTGTAAGTTATGGCTTAAAATTACATCACTTTCCCGTTATTTAATACTAACCCTGGAATGAGAAAGATAACTATTCTCTCTGTGGAACACACTTAATGCGCAAGCTGTTGCAACAGTCCGGCACTCAAGCTACTAAGAAGCATTAAAATTCCTCATACAAAGCAGTTAAATAACCAAATACCCATGTTTTCTTGCTTCTCTGTTTTCTAAGTTCTAAGGGTGGCTTGGGAGTTGAAACTCTACGCCACAAACAAGGCAAGCTTTGCTACAAGCACAACCAGTAAGCGTTTGCTTTTTCCTTACAAGGCTTTCACCCTTATCCCTTAAGGTTTTCAAAGGCAACAGGCATGGAAAAAAAATGTGACTATGTACATCCATTAACCCAAGTATTACTTAAGAATTAATTGACAGTTATTTTGGCTGCCAACCCTGGTGAAAACAGAACGTCTTTGTATGGAGATGTCAGATACCCATCACTAGTGCTATCATCTCTTGAGCCTGGGTATCTGAGTCTCTGCAACCTCAAAGGGCAATCAGCGACTCAGCTTTGTAGATTTGACCTTATCTTTAAGAAGCACAATAGTGCAATATAAGGAAGTTAACACACAACTGTAAAAGATCACTAATTAATTCTAATCCTACCATTGCTCTTGAACTGCAAAGGAAAAAAAAAAAGGTATCTATGTCTTTCAAAGAAGGGAGAAAACAAAAACCTTCTAACATATAATTATTTTACAGCTCTCTACTAGATGGGGAGCCTTAGACTTTTGGGCAAGTGATACTGCTACTTACCAGGTTTGTTGAAGAATACAGTTACGAAGTGAAGTCTTAACCAATCTTTTTCCAACTCAAATCACAATCTGAAGTTGGTTTGTCCTCTTTTTTTTATTTGTAATGCTATTACAACAACTACCAACTGTATGAAGTTTAACAAGCGCAAGTGCTGGACTCTGCATCTGGGACAGGGCAACCGTGGATGTGTGTATAGACTGGAGAATGAGATGCTGGAGAGTAGCAGTGCAGAAAGAGACCTGGGGGTCCTGGTCAAAGGCAAGTTGAATCGAGTCAGGAGTGCCCTGGCAGCCAGGAGGGCCAACTGGGTCCTGGAGGCATCAGGCACAGCATTGCCAGCCAGGCAAGGGAGGGGATTGTCCCGCTCTGCTCTGCACTGGGATGGCCCCACCTTGAGTCCTGGGTGCAGTTTTGGGCATCACAATATAAAAAAGACCTTAAGCTACTAGAGAGTGTCCAAAGGAGGGCAAGGAAGATGATGAAATATCTGGACGGGAAGCTTTATGAAGTGAGGCTGAGGTCATTTGGTTTGTTCAGCCTGGAGTAGAGGACACTGAAGGGAGACACTGCAGTCTTCTACATTCTTATGGGGGAAAGCAGAGGGGCAGGTACCGATCTCTTCACTCTTGTGACCAGTGACAGGACTTGAGGAAAAAGCATGAAGCTGAGTCAGGGGAGATTTAGGTTGGGTATCAACAAAAAGTTTTTCACCCAGAGAGTGGCTGAGCACTGGAACAGGCTCCCCAGAGAAGCAGAAACAGTATCAAACCTGACAGAGTTCAGGAAGTGTTTGGACAATGCTCTCAGGCGCAAGGTGTGACTCTTGGGGCATCCTACATAGCAGCAGGACCTGGACTCAATTATCCTGATGGGTCCCTTCCAACTCAGCTTATTCTGTTATTCAACTAGACCTAGATACAGCAATGCCCTATTTAAATACACAGCTTTTAAGAGGTGTCAAGAAACTATTTAAAAAAGAGCTTCAAAAGACTGTGCTGCTATAGACAATTTATTGCTGTTGATACAATAGGAAAACAAGAGGCTCTGTCCAAATTTAGAGTCTCCAGTTTACTATGTTCACCTGACACACTAGGTTTACCAGATCCTGCAGTCAGTTAATGATTACTGGCCTCACATAGTTAACTTTCCTATACTAGCAGAGGTTTACACTCAGCTGTTTACACTCTGCTGTTCTGGACAGGCAGCTTGATTGCACCACACACACTCACAGCTTAAATAGATGCAGGGAGCTCTTCGACTACGGTAAGATAAGAAGCTACTCAGCAAGAAAAGAGACAGTGAGAACACTGGGTAAGGAACAAAAAGCCTGTGACAGTGGCAGATCCTGCAATATTCAAGAGTGAGGCAGAAATTAGAACAGGACAGACTGCCAAAGAGCTAACAGTACAGCAAAGAGAGGTTTCCCTACCTTTTCCTCAATCAGCAAAGGGCGAGAAAGAATCTGTTTTCAAAGAATTTGACAAAGACTAAGCAAGGCCTTTCTAGCATATTTCAGAAGAACAGACTGGATCAGTCACCTGCAATCTACCACAGACAAAGGATACAAATGTCTTCTCCAGAAGTGGTTAGTCAGTACTTTTATTCATGCATGCTTTTCAGTTCAACCAGAAAACAAAATAAAACAGTACTAGTTCTAGCAGTCCTTCAAGCCCTGAAGCTACTTTCTCCTTTAAACAGGAGTCTATCTACTTGTGGAGGCAACACAGAACAGTTTAGTGTTACTGGGGCAGGTATAATTTTCCTCAGTGAATCAGTTCTAGCAGTGTCTAGAGAATGATCAAAATCATGTATATTAATGTATTATCAGCTTGTAATACTACCTCTGAAGCTGACTGATACAGTTTCAGTGGGACACAGAATGCAGCACTGAGAATGACACAAACCAAAGCTAACAGGATAGTTAGACTCATTTTGCTGGCTTAGCCATCACTAGGGGGGAGGGGGGTGAAGAAAAAAAAGCAAAGCTCATCATTCATTTTCACCCCCTCCCACACAGTATTGCTTTAGCCATGTCTCGGATGAGAAACACGCTCCTATCATTACCCTGTATCATTTGTCAACATCCCACATACTTAGCAGGTACGAATAGCAATGTACTTTCAATGCATTAAGAACCTGCTGTTTCCATTCGATATTGATGAGAAGGAAGAAAAGACTGTTTGGGAAAGAAACCAAGAAGCTGATTCAAATAAACGACTCTTGTATGCAGCAAGGCCTGTTATGTACATGAGAAGAATCTTAAACAGCTCAAGATACACAGAAAGTTCAATCACTATATAAAATTACTTGCATAGTTTTTCTACCACCGAACAGTTGTTAAGGTTAAAAATCACTAATCTGTTTGTACTCTTAGAGCAAATATTAGCAATAGAGTAACATGCATAGTAACATGGTCTGTCTGCTTCACTGGTTTAGTCCCCAAAGACCTTGCTGTTCAGGCCAGGCCTCCAATTTCAAATACACTTTATAAGCCTGAAGCGTGCAATGATGCAGAAGAATGGCTACTAATCATAGTTAGAAAGATCACTCACGTGAAAATGTTTCTACAATTGGGGCTGGAAAGTGAATCTGCATGCAGTTACCCATCAGACAAGTGATCAAGAACATAAAGTTTCAGCTAATCAGCTAAATGGCATGCCTAAATGAAGCTGGCAGCAAAGAGACTCTTAACAGAACCTTCTATATTCTTGTAAATAGTTTTAAGCAACAGGATTTGCTCGATAATGGAGATGAGAAACCACCAACAGAAGTCTGAGTGACAGGTTTAGAGTATGGAAACAAATCAGTACACAGGCACTCAAGTGGTGTGCACTCGCAGCTGTACTTTGTACACCTATACTCCCGTGCAGACAGGAGTTTATTTGGTCCCATGACCCACCACGAAGAGCTCCAAAATCCCCACCCGCCAGTTTTGAGGCACCAAGCCAGGCCATTAGCACTGATGGAGAAACTTAATAGTTTGGTTTGGAGCTATTAGCCTTAAGATACTACTAGCAGGTTCATCTATATGAACTGTGCTGCCTCTATGCAAATCTACTAGCCACTTAAGAGAGAACACATCTCTCAGTCAGTCATGCTGCCATCATTGACTTAATCCATTAATCAGCTGATACAGGTAAATTGCCTTTCATGGCCCCTATTTATGCCTTGTACCCTCAAAAGGCTTGCATGGCAGTCTCCACAGTCACTGGTACATCACAACACCACAGAACTAGAGAGTAAAATCTTCTCTTTGCACTCCTCACTAGCAGAAAAAATGTAAACATTCTAATTGCAAGGTCAAGCCAGCCGCTTTGAAGAGTGCTCTCGGCTTCTCTCTCCCCCTTTTCAATTTAAAGGTACACTAAAGATCAAGCAGGCGATGGGGAATACAGTATTGTCATAGAATCACTCCAAGACAATTACTTAGCATCTCCTTTGCAGCTGAGATGTGACTTCAAGGCACTTCTGTTGAACTCATTAGGGCTACCAGAGCAGTACTTGACTGCTAATTGAATCTTATCCTTTAAGAAGGTATAAAAAATAGCATTGAGATGCTCTGCTTTTATCTTCTTCTATGAGACCTACGCCAGAGCGATCCTGTCATGCTATTACACGGTCGGTCTTCACACGGGGGTTGTTTCCAGCACAGAGCACAGGTTACCTTTATGCCTGCATGCCCACTTAAGGGAGTTCTGCAGAATACTTCAGCACAAAAGGCCACCTGACCACCTATATACAAACTACCAACTTTACCCAACTGCTAGGATAAAGTCCAAGCAAAAAAAAAAAAGCTGCTCTTCTCAAAGGGATCTACGAAGATCTAAAGTGCCGTCTCTGACGACGAGGCAGCACTATTTTTAAGACCCACTTGCTTTTGCTTTGATTTCTTCTCCTGCTGGATCCTCCAGCCACGTACACAGCCCAGAATGATGACAATGCACACTAAGCAGAACATGAGTGGGTTTCACGCATATACGGCTAGAAAAGCAGGAGAAGCAGTACTAGCACTGGCCAACTTAACATTAAGGCTCTGAGGTGGCAGACCTTCCTATGCTTGCATAGAAGTTTTCTCCTCATGACAAACAGTAAGGCTGGCAAAAAGCATAACACTGTCTAATATTTCAATAGATCTTCCTCTAGCAATGAAAATTAGATTCCAGTAGGAAAGGCTGATACTTGCTCAGGAAGATTTCTTACGTGTCCCAGCACGCACACACTATGATGTGATGGTTGCAAAGAAGGCAGACAAAATGCGCCAAACTGCACAAACAGACAGAACCTGTCCACAAACCCACATAACACACTGTACTGACAGGAGTTGCTCCAAGAAAAAAGAGTGGCTGTACTAGAAGCGTAAGTGATGTTATCTCAAAGTAGTTGTTTCAGTCTTCGGGTAAAGGGTTGTACAAGTTAAAAGCTGGTCATGCTCCTATGACACAGTCTTCCTGTGAAAGCAGCACCTCTCTAAAATCAAGATACTGTTTGTTTAATAGCAATTAACACATCTGCAATAACACATCTATTCAATACCACTCCCAAGGTAACACTACTTAAACTAATCCTCGTTCTTGGGCATCTCCTGGCTGTTTTCCGCACATATTTTATTTCTATTACATCAGAGACTTTCTTTCAGCCCAGGCGCTCCGAATAAGCTTACCCACAAATCATGCGAGATCTCACCCGGGTCAGCAGGCAGGCACAGTCCCAAACAGTCAGAACTTCAGCGGAACCGCCGGAGTTCCCTACGTCCGCCTGGAATCCAGCGGCTCGTTCCGGTCCCAGTAATTAAACACTTTTTAAGGCGAGTCAGGCTCACACGTTGCAGCAGCTGCGCTCGTTGACTGCAGGGAAAGGTGCGCTCAGACCTGCGGGCACCGGCCAGCGCCGCGCCTGTTCCAGGGAGAGGAGCAGCGGGAAGAGGAGGAGGAAGAAGGGACACCCACGCACAGTAGCAAGCGAGGACACCGCTTCCCAAGGACCAGAGACCACCCCGCTCCCCGCCTCCAAGGCCGCCTCTGCTTCGTGCCTCGAGCCGAGCCTGGCTTCGGGCCGTCCCTTCAGCCAGCACAACGGACTCCTGGGGGGGAACCAGCGACACACCCACCCCCGAACACGCTCCCGGCAGCTGCGGGGGAGAGGCGGCCACGGCAGCAACAAAGCCAACGCCGCCGCGGGAGGGCGGCGCATCCCCCGCCGGCCCCGCGTCCCCGCCGCGGAAGGAAACCCGCCCCGGGCGGGCGGGCTGGCCCACTGCCGGCCTCGCCTCGCCTCGCCTCGC
>VWPU01019870.1:0-13075 GCA_013398955.1 Callaeas wilsoni
TTCCCCTTTTTCCCGTTTTTTCCTTCCCTTCTTGCCTTCTCCCTTCCCTCCCATCCCAGCGATGGAAAGGCTCAGGGATGGGATCTGTCCACCCAGCTGGGAATACAGCACAGAAGATGGAGAACTGCTCTGGTGTCCCACCCAAGAGGCAGGGAGAGACTTTCCCTTTGCTTCCAGACCTTCTTCTGTCCCAGGGTGAGGAGCCAGCACAAAACCCCCACCAGATGCTCCCTGCACTCTGATTTCCCAGCCTGGGCCGCGTTAATGCCCTTCCCTGGATCTCCTGGGCTCCTTCTGCAGCAGACAAAGGCTCAGGCTTTCCCGTAATCCTCCCGCATCCCGGCACCTTTGTCCGTCTGCGCCGGAGCAGAACGGGCACAAAGGCTGAGCTCGCTGAACCCTCTGCCCCGGTGCCTTCGGCTGGCGAGGGAAAGCCTTGGCAGGAGAGCACGGCAAGTTTGGGCGCTTGCCTGTGCCCTACCTGGCTTGCAGATAAAGGAATGCCGTTGCCAAGCCTGCCAGGGCTGCCAGCCGGGCAAATCCACGCGCCAGGCCCCGGGATGGACATCAAAAGCGGAGGGAATATCGCGTCTAGAGCCCCAAAGCTCCACTTCTCGTGTTGCTCCTCCAGTGAATCCAGACAACCTCACAAAACTCCAGGCCCCTTTATTTCTGCCTCTCACCATGCTGTCCCGCAAACCATGGATCCCAATTATCCTTTTCTTTTCCATTCCACCTTCCTAAACTTTCCTGCTGGTTTGATTGCCCGCGTCCGTGCGTTTCTGCCCTCAAGGAACAAGAACAGCAGTAAGAGCAGCATTGCCCAGGCACGACAATAAATCCTTCAGTGCTGCCCTTGTCCCTCCTGGGAGCCAAATCCACAGGTGGGAAAGAGCCCCTGAGCACCCCAATTCCTTGGGCAGCAGATGCTCCAGGGATTCCCTCAGTGACAGCAGTCACCAAACAGTTTTTGGGCTTCCTGAGCACGTAAATATGGGAATCAGGTCGCTCAAGCAGAAGTTTAGAGCTGCTCAGTCCCATTTTCCACCACAGGCTCCTGCAGGAGGAATCCTGGGAGGTCATGGAGCTTTCCAGGACTTTGGAGGTGGAGGAAAAGAGATAAAAGCCCTCAGGATGATCTGCACCTTCCCAATGTTACAAATCCTTGTGGCTGCTGGTCTCTCTCTAAAGGCATTTTTTATCTAGGTTCTCTTTGTGGCTGTTGTTTGCTAATTGCTGCTGGTATTTAATTATGGCAAGGCTGAAATGACACAGGCGGCCACTAATCCACATCATTCAGAGCCGTTTTCCAAAATTCTCCTCCAAACATTCCTTGCGGTCCTTGACAAACACAGGCAGTGCTCACTTGGCCCCAAAGTCACACTGCAAATATTTTCACAGAAGCAAGGATGAGCAAAATGATCCCAGGGCCAACTCAATTCATTACCCAGACTTCCACCCATGTTTAATCTGGAGAGATCCAGCTGTTTTCCTGAACTCCCTTCCCAACCCTAAGTGAAATTGGGACCAAGCCTACTTGGACCATCATGGATTGAAGAAAAACATGCTATAAATGAATTTTTAGGTGATTTTTCTTACCTACTACTGAGAGCAAAGTGCTGTTCTCTCCACATTCAGGTGCTCCTCGGTGCTCTGGGTGAGGGAGAACTGACACAAGTTGGTTTTTTAGGAATGCAGCTCCTGGTTTGGGAGATGGAGTTTGGAGTTTCTTCTTTTCGTAGGTTATACCCCTGTCCCCCTTCAAAAAAGAAACATTTCCTTACTAATTGCATTGCTGTTCACAGCGATGAGATGTGCAAGCAGCAGAGGACGGGGAATTCAAACCCATCCAAGGAGATCACAGCAGTAAAAATCCAGCCTGGAGAAGGGAAGGGTTTGGGGTGACCCGACTGTGGCCCTCCAGGGCCTGAAGGGAGCCCGAAAGAAAGATGAGAGAGAAGAGAGAGATGGGAAGAGGGATTTTATAAGGACATGCAGTGCCAGGACAAGGGAGATGCCTTCAAACTGAACAGAGATTAGGCTGGGGGGGGATATTGGGAATAAATCGTTCCCTGGGAGGGTGGTGGGGCTGTGCCAAGCAGATGCCTTCAAAGTAACCGAGATTAGGCTTGGGCGGGATATTGGGAATAAATCCTCCCTTTTGAAGGTGGTGAGGCTGTGCCAAGCAGATGCCTTCAAAGTAACAGAGATTAGGCTTGGGGGGGATATTGGGAATAAATCCTCCCTTTTGAAGGTGGTGAGGCTGTGCCAAGCAGATGCCTTCAAAGTAACAGAGATTAGGCTTGGGGGGGATATTGGGAATAAATCCTCCCTTTTGAAGGTGGTGAGGCTGTGCCAAGCAGATGCCTTCAAAGTAACAGAGATTAGGCTTGGGGGGGATATTGGGAATAAATCCTTCCCGGTGAGGGTGCTGGGGCCGTGGCACAGAGAGTTTGGGGTGAATCCCAGTATTCCAGGAGGCTGTCCATAAGCTCTGGACACATCAGCTCTCCAGATCCGGGCTGCTGGAGGAGATCCCAGCTCCCCAGCTCTGCTGCTGAGCTGCCTGCAGGGATGGGCTGGGGCCAAGCCTTCCCGAACAAGCTGGATCAAGCCGAAGCTGGTTAAATACTGAGCCTTTGATAAGGTGGCAGGGCAAGGAAAGCTCCTGGAAGAGAAGAGGGAAAATAACGTCTGTGTGACTCTGGAATGACGTCTGGCCTGGGCTGGTGGCCAAAGTGCAGGGAAAGCAGCAGCGAGCAGGAGCTGGCTCTGATCCGCACGCCCGGTGCCTTGCACCAGGAATATTCCTGCTGGGAGGGAGCGGGGCAAGCCCAGGCTGGGGGTCACAGCCACGTCAGCACATCCAGCGCTGGGGGGACGTCACAAATAAGTGGCAACAGGAGGAGAAAAACCACTGGGTTTAAATCCCCCTCAAGCCTTTTTGGTGTGGGTATCGCCTCGGTTCAGGATTCTCTGTGGGGAAAGAAACCAATCTAATCTAGGGAGGTTCACTCAGTTTCTCCAAATTTTCTCCATTTATCCCCTTGGAAAATCCTTGTCTGCTTTTGTTGCCCCAAGAAAGCCCTTGAAGGTCGCAAGAGGCACAAATTGTCCTCGGAGACAGGATCAGTTCTTGTTCCTGCAGGTTCCTCCCCAGCTGTTAATCCCTTGCCACAGCTTTAAAGTGAAGAGCACCAGGGAGAAAATCCCCATTCCAGGCACCCAGGACTCCCTGCCAGACACCGGGGGAGCTGTCGTGACTCCCCAAATTCCTGCACAAACACATTCCTGGGTTGCAGGGCCGGTGTGATGGGTATTTAATAGCCCTGCCACCCCCAGAGATGCACTGAGAAACTGCAAACAGAAAAAGAAAGGGTTTTTTCCCTTCCTTTTTTCCTCATCCTTAAAATTTAGGATGGCCCAGAGCTAGGGCAGCCTGCAGAATTTGGTGTCCTCAGAACCAAAACAATTATTCTCTAATAACCCAGGTGGGTTTCTGCATTTCAGAATTCCTTCTTGCACAAGATTTCCAATATCCAGCACCCTCAGTCAGGGCTTGGGTGCTGGATCTTGTCCTGCTTCCTGGGACGTTATTCTTGAAGGAATTTGTGTCTATTCATGCCAGGATTTTATCCTTTGAATCCACAATATTTCCTATTTCAGTCAAAGTTTATTTGTGAGCAACAAGAGATAAATCTCTGCCTTCAACAATTTTTTCTGGAAGCCAGGAGTATGACAAGGAATTGCTTTCTCCCTCTGGATTTTTCAATTTATTTGTTGCCATAGAATTAAAACTCGCAGTGTTCACCCAAGGTAAAAGTTTGCAGCTTTTGTGCTGCAAAAATTCGGGAATTCATGGGCAAATCAGAGGATCTTCAACTCTGCCTTTAATCAAATCCAATTTTTCTGCTAACAGTTTCCAGATTCTTATTGTAACTGGTGTTAATTTTTCTCCACTTGTGACCATCTAGCTCCCAGCAAAGCTCTGCACCTTTCCGTGCAGCCTGAAAAAAAACTGATGAACAGCTCAGATTTAGTAAATGGACCTCGCTGCTTTTAAACCCCTCATAAAATCAAATATTATCTTAAGAAATCCTAATCAAATTAATCTTCCACTCCATCTTCCCTCTCTTCACCCTATGACTTCACCCCGAGCTTGCCTGGATATGACCTGAATCTCATTTACTTCCCATTAGAAAAAAAAATGAAGTGAACTTCTAAAAAAAATAACCTTTCAATTACCTTTTAAACTCCTCAAAGAGGACTCGTTTTGGCCATGACATCATCCCCTGATGATTTTAGCACATGGGCCACATTCCCTGGTTGACCTAATTTATCTGAGGCAACAGAGATAAGTAGACAGTGAAATATGAAAAGTCCTTCGCCGTCATGGGTGAATTTGGATTATTTTTCATATTTCTCTCCTGGCAGATGCCCACTTTTCCTGGAGAACAGCACCAGGAGGTTGGGAGGGTGTGCAGCAGACGCCTGGAGGGGAGCTGGATCCTGGGACGTGGAGAAGATGAGTTTGTGTGCAATAATTTGGTTGGACATCCGGAGAAACCATCCCTTCCCGAGATCCATCCCTTCTCCCTTCTCAGACACCGATTTTGGGGTGGGGTGGTTCCCTCTCCAGAGGGATTTCCCTCCCTCCATGACAACAGGAGCCCGGGACGACCGATGGCAGAACTGGAAATGTCTAAATCCAGGGACATGGATGCCCCCTCAAAAAAAAAACAGGGTGCAAAGATGGCTATTTAAGAGCTGGACAAACCTCAGAAGGCAGAGGGTGTTCAATCAGCACGGGATGAGCAGGATTTGGTTGAGCTCCAGCCCGCGGGCTGTGTGAAGGTGTCACCTTAACCTGACAAGGGTTTTTACACTGCCAAATCCTCCTGGCCGTGCCTGCGTGGCGTTCTGCCCACGGCTGCCCAGAGCAGGCTCACCACAAACTGCCTGATGGATCCTGAAAACGACTGACAAACGTTTCACTGGTGTAATTCTGCCTTTTCCAGAGAGCGAGAGCTGCATCTTCGGCCCAGAGACCCAAACAAAGGGACTGCTGAGAGTGAAGCTGTCTGTTCTACGTTCATCGGAGGCCTTTTGGATTTTCCACGGTTTTATTGTGAAGTTGTTGCCCCAGGACTGAGCCCAGGCTCAGAGCTGCGGCAGGGGGATGGAAAATATCAGTCCTCGGTCCCACTTTGCCTCCTGAAGGGTGAGAGGAGAGGGAAGAGACCCAGTCACAGTATCAGGAAATACAATAACTCTGTCCCTTCAAAACGTCTTCTTCTCCACATCACCTGGTTTTGGAGAGGGATTTTGGTGTTGTTGAGGGTTTTTTTTTATTCCCAGAAGAATTAGACAATGACTTAATAAAGCTGTGGCAGACTCATCTTGTGGAGCAATGAGGAGCAGTTTGAAAATTTGTCTCTGCTGAAGTGGCCAGCCGGGTGCTGGTGGCAAACCCAACCTTTGCCACAAACCCCTGGGTGTTACATTGGAATGACACGTGGGCATCACTCAAACCCCAAAACAATGTGATGCCTTGGAGAGGCTGCCCTGGAGCAGAGGCTGGGCAGAGTGAAAGGATAAAGGGCAGGGATTTATGGAAAGGCCTTCCCAGGGCGCACCTCGGGCAGTGCAGGAATCGCGCAGAGACTGCACCCAGGATGGACACAGCCACACGTTTTTGGGACAGATAGAAGTTCTGTCCATTTGCATATCAGAGGTTAATTGTCCAATTCCAGCTTCAGGCAGTGCAGTCCCATTCTCTCAGTTTGCTCCCCCCCAACTCACTTTTGTTCCCATTTCTCGGGGCCTGAGACAGTGAGGTGTCCTTGATTCTCAGGCCTGGAGAGGAATTGTTGTGTCTGACCCAAATGGGAACAGCAGTTGCTGACACTCTGTGTGGAGCTCAGAGTTACACACTAAAGAACTGCAGGATTACAGATAGATGAAAATATAAAAGCTAAAATCTTAAGGCATCAAATGCAGGGTTCGTTCTTCCAGGTGGCTCCTTTGCTCAGCCATCGAAACTCTCACCTGAGCTCTGTCTCCAGCCCTGTGCAGCTGCGAGGAGCTCAGCCACCAACTCCAGTCATGGCAGGATTAAAACCCCACCGTGGTTTTTATTCCCTCCTTCCCTCCCTTGTCTCTGCAGCTTTTCTTTCCTCACCCAAGGCAAATCCCAACTCCTCTCCACGCTGCCCTGCTCTGCAGGAGCCACTGCTGAGCTCCTCCTGCTGAAGATCAGTGTATTTATGGGACATTATCATCAACAGGTTTGATGTGGGTCATCATTCCAGGTAACTCTGCCAACCCGCTGCTCCTGGTTTGAAATCTGTTCTCCACTCCCAACCCCTCCAGGCTGCCCTCCTGCATTCAGGTGCTCCTCAAAGCACCCCAGGGAGCCCCTTGTTTTGTGGCTCTCCACGGATCTGCTCCCTGGTTTTCCATCCCTCCGAGAGAGGTTTGAACAGGTTTGAGACAGCACCAGGAAGGCCTCACTGGAGACAGAATTAATGGATGCTCGGCTCAGGAAAACCCTGACCTAGAAAATGCCATCTATCAAGGGGACAGGACCAATTAAGGTGGCCGGGCTTTCAGCACAAGCAGCTTTAACATCACCAGGATTTCCTCCTGAATGTACTGTTCGGAAAAGGTGAGCGGAGCTGGGGGTGACGGCGGCGCGGGCGGAATTTGTTTTTCCATGGTGGAAAGTAATCTGCCACTCTTGGGAATGCTTTCCCAGCACCAACTGCAAAAACATCCATGTTGCCAGTTGCCATTAGGGATAATATTGTGACTGCATTTAAACTGGGAGAAACCACTCCATCAGTCAAAGGAGGATTTCAGGGGATACGACCTCGAGTAATGTTCTGGCTTAGCGAAAACTGTGGATTTGATCATTAATAATATTTTGCATGATCTATATTTTTTTTTTAAATTTTTTATTCAAAGCAGACTTTGTCGGCCAGAGGAGCAAAACCCTCTCTCGTGTTCCATCTTTCTCCATTTTAGCACAAGCAAGAAGAATCTCTATGAAAATATCCTGTGTTTGCCAAAATTGAAAAGATAACATTCCTGAGAGTGAGGCTGGATTCACCTAAGGTCTCTTCAAGTTCTAGGATGGTGAAATTTGCAGTCTCAGCAGCTTGGACTGCAAAACAGGGCTAAGAAAGAGGGAATTTTTCCCTCCTGGAAACGCCTCATGGATCTGGCTGCGAAAGCCTTCCGTGGTTAATGTTTCATGGGGATGCAGCGCAGGGGAGGCTCCTGCACTCTCCCCAAAGAACTGATCCACCTCAGCATTTCACAGCTCCCTGGGAGAATTCCATCAGCTGGAATGGTGGGAAATGATGGAACCGGCAGCCCAGGAGACCGAAGCCACTCCTGTCCCATCCCGAGGGATGCTCTCCCACCTCTTGGAGGATGGCTGGCTCCCTGCTAGGCTGCAGCACAGTGAGATTCATGCACAGGCCCACCTGCAAGTGGTTTATTTGTTTTGTTGCGATCGTGGAACCTGACCCGCCACGCTCCTTGGCCTCGTTTGGTGATTAATTTGCCCGTTGGCTTGGCTCTCCTTGGATCCCCTGCGTTGCGTTTCACCGTTTGACACCTGAACAGCGGCTGGCTTTTCCTTCAGAGCCTTGCAAGAGGCAAAATATAAACAGGAGGTACCATCCCTAAGGGTTGGATGCACGGTAGCGCACAGAAGTCCACATCCAACCCATCTGGCCTCCAGCACAGAAACCCCTCAAACACACGTCCCGTGGCCCCTGGCGATCCCGGGATTCCCCAGAGCACCAGAGCCCAGCCCAGCAGGGTAAGTGATCAGTCCGGATTCCGTGACAGATTAGTCCCCGTGGGAGTTTGGTTCCTCTATTTTTCATGCCGTTCTCCTCCAGCCAGATTTATGTGTCAGGAAAAACATACAAACGGGATCCGATTTACTCGCACGAGTTCCTGTTGGGTTTGATTTATGTTTGGGTAAATAAAGACATATGTCTTGGAGGCCTTGGGCTCTGGCTGCCTTTCTCCTCATGGATCTCTGGCTAATTTATCAGCCTCTTTCTTTGCTGCCCTCCTATTTATGAGGCTTTGCGAGGAAGGCAGTGCTGCCTGCAGGGAACGCTGTGGACAATTTGAGGTTTCATTTTGGAATCGTTTTGCACTCAAATCTGCTCTTCTGTCAACCTTGAGCTGCCCATCCTGAAAGAACTTCACAGGGACTCCCTAAACCATGAGCTGCAGGGAAAGGAACAGCCCTGCTTGTTGTTTTCTGAGCCGTGTGGTAAATTAATTATCCAATGAGGCCAAAAAGTCCTGGTGGGTCCAGTTCTGTGATCTCAAATGGGCCAAATGTCCCATTGTTACAACCCCTAATCAACCACCCCACCATAAACCCTTTGTAGCTGCTTCAGGCACCTGTTATTGAAGCAAATCTTGCTCTATTTCAAAAACTGAAATTTGAAATAAAGAAATGCAATGATTTTATTTACAGTTTTTTAACATAAGCTGGCAGGATCTCCTCCCTCTTGGATAAACCCTGGAACTCACATGAAAGATGGGAATAGTTTCCACCCAGCTGTTATGGACGTTCTGTGGGAGTTTGTTTAAATAGATTTTGGGGTCTTTTGAGTGGTCTTTTAAATTTATTTATTTAGAATAAGATCGACATTTAGGATGGCGCTTCTGTTTTAAGCTGCCTTGGCACTTGGTTTGCAGGGATGGAATGGAATGGAATGGAATGGGATGGAATGGAATGGAATGGAATGGAATGGAATGGAATGGGATGGAATGGAATGGAATGGAATGGAATGGAATGTCCCTGCCAATAAAAGCTCCAGGATGAGTGTAATTTAGAGTAGAACCTCCCGTGGGACAGGAGGATGGGATGTGTCAGCAAAGGGATTCAGGAAGGGCACTGTAACATCTCGTGGATGGAAATAAGGCTGGAAATCATTCATTCAATCCTTTCATTGGAAATTTGGATCCATGCTCATTAGATATTCTTCCTGGAGACTGAAAACTTCCAAACAGAAATCATCATTTCTGCACGAAGTCAAAACTGTTGAATTTTTGATGTTAGATGCTAACAGGAACCTGAGTTCCAAACAAGGAGAAAGCCAAAGAATTTGCAGGAATTATCTGATGAATCCTGCCTAGTAATGAGCGCGTTTAGGGAATCAGCACCTGCTGATGGTAACTCATGAACAGGAACTCAGACAACTCCTTTAATGTGAATTTCTCTATGAATTATTCACTGAGCTTTATGTCTTGTGGCATATTGTCCCCGTTTTTGTGGGAAAAAAGGGGATGTAGGCACGGATCCCAGGGATACTCAGGGCCTCAATCTCCTCTGTTTCCCTGTGAGTGTGGGGGATGTGGAGAAGGTGCTCGTTCGCAGACTCTTTCCTCCCTCACCTGGAATTTGTGCCCATGACACCGCTGTGGGCTCTTCCCAAAATGATTCCAGCCTCATAAATTCCAAATACGCATCCCTGCAGTGGGATCAAGCCTGATGGGAGGAGAAGATGGGACCCTGAGGGGGAGTAACCACTGGTTTTATGGCAAATGTCCGTGAGAAACAACAAAGAGAAAACAGAAGAGGAAGAAATGAGGTGCATTTAGTGCTTTTTTGCATATTTGTATTACAGTAATCTCCAAACAAGATTCCTGGCAATTTATGAGATAAAAACAGGGGGAAAAGAGCTCGTTAATCTCAAAGTATTAATCTCAAAGAGCAATAATGCTGCTGGAGAGCAGGATTTCATGCCTGCCCATCTGCCAGACACCCTTTTGCCACCCTGGTGGGTGTAAATAACCCTACACCATTAATTGGAGCACAGACCATTCCCTGCAAGCCCAGGATGGAAATGCTGAATTTACCCATTCTCCATTCTCCTTCTGGGCTGCTGGATGTGATCTCTGATTGCCAGATAATCTCCAGGGCCACTGGACACCAGGCTCACACCCAGGTTTGGGGGATGAGTCCACAGCTGTGTTAAGGAATATCTCAGATCCTACCAGCAGAAAAATTATTGGATGTCAGCAGTGAGAATTCCTTAGGCAGAAAAGTTTATTTGCTGTGACACCAAATCCGAGTCATCCTCAGGATTGATCCAGACAATTTTCCATGGGTTTGGCATGGAGGAATCCATACAGAACACCTGGAGTGTTCCTGTTCTTACAGGACAGAATCCAACCCCCAAATACTCCAGGAGCTCAGGGTGAGGGGATTTTCCATCTCAGCATTCCCTCGTTTATTAAGTGATATTTCCTTGGAGCTGATCCTGGTGGACTTGGCTCCATGGCACTGGAACACCTCTTTGCCTCCCCTCTAGGGAGCACAGAGCGGGGAATTCCAGGATATCAACACCAAAAATTATGGCATCACTTGATATTTTCTGCGTTTCAAACACGCCCTCAGTTGTGGCCTCTCCATTTTGCCCACTGGAAAAAGCCTCCTTTTAATCCTCTGGAGAGAGCTGGAAAGAAACATTTCCCTCAGCCAGTCGCTGTCATCTGCAGTGCCAAAAGGGAAGCGGGAGAAAGAGAAGGAAGCTGCAATGATAATACCAAAATAATCCTGCCATATGTTAGAGCCATTACCCCCTTCTCCTTCCATCCCCAGATGTGCCGTGTTTGAAGAGAGATTCATGGTTACATAATGAATCAGGAGGGAAAGGCCGTGAGCCACGAGGATGATGTAAGGAAAAGAGAAAAAAATAAGGAGGGAAAAAAAAGAAAAAAGAAGAAAAAAAAAGAGGAGGTTGTTGAAGCCTTTTGGAAGGGAAGGAGGAAGCCTCAGCGCAGGGTTTTGGAAGTCTCCCATCAGTCAGATGAGCAGATTGTTGCAGCAGGAGGAAAATCAAGAGCATGTGAAGCCGAGGAGAGGAATGAGCAGCACGGCAGCAAATCAAAGAGCTGCTGGAAATCCAGATTGGCAAAGAAGGAATTTTCAGGCAGTCTCTTAAAAAAAAAAAAGCAGTTTTTACATGGATCACCAGGATGTGTGGAGTTCTAGCTGCTAGTAGAGGAATTAGTCAAAAATAGAGTGGGATCCGGTAGCTCCAAATGAAGAAATTGGGCAAATTTGGCTGGGACCCCCTTGCACAGACAGGATTTATGACTTAGGAGAAGGGAAACCTTGGGCCAAATCTCCTGAATGTTTCATTTCCTCCAAAGCCTCCTAAACTTTCATTTGAGGGGCAAATATTGACAAACGCCTGAGGGGAGTGAGCCGCTTTAACATTTTTAAATTACATTTTTCTCCCTACTTCCAGCAAAGCTGGGGAACTGTTTTTGAACGAGTGGAAAGCGAACACGAACCCTGGCCACGAGGAGGAAAATGAAACCCTCACCTCAGCTTTAGGAGCAGCTCTGATGATCCCCTATATCTCTATTAGCAAAAGTGGGGCTTTGCCTAGGAAATGCTTTCTCCTTTGGTTGTTCCAGAAGGATTTTCAGCCCTTCTCATCCACAGTGTGGATATTTCCTCAGTGGCGGGTCCTGAGATGTGAAAAGGAGCATAAATCTCTTATTTTGGGGATGAAGAGCTGTGGGCTTCCAAGCAGGGGTTCAGAGATGCAGCGGGGCAGGAGTCCAGAGCGAGGAATGAATCATTTATTAAATTTACAATCCCATTTATATATTCTAGTTCCATAAAGCAATTGAACAGTGCTCACACTTCTCCTAGGGTGATTGGTCAAAGTCTCAGACACCCACTTAGAAATGTTTTTTCCTAATATAATGTACACGAGGTCAGAAGATACCAGATATGAATGCTATTTACAAAAACCCTACCTATTGTTTCCATAGCTTACACAGCAAAGGAAAAGTTCTCACAGAATGAATGCAAGAAGAGAAAATTTCCCTGCTAACAGCATTTCAGCATCCACAAAGAGCCCATAGGAGAGGCTTTTGTTCTCCAGGGAAAATCAGGCGAGGTGCAGAGCTCCAGTGGAAGATATTCCAAAGGCCAAGCTGAGGGTGAAGAGGAACCTCCTCGGTGGGAGCTGAGCTCCCCCTGCCCCTTTCGGATCCCCCAGGAGCCGTTCCCGTGCCACACGCAGAGCCTCCTGTGCCCTGGCACACGCATTCCCTGCTCCTGTGGATGCCGGGGCTGGACGGGCACGGCACCGCCTGGGGCCGCATCCAGAGCTGGGGAACAAAGGGGAATTTGGCTCCCAGTAACCACGGAGCTGCCCGGTCAACACTGGGCTTTGTGCCTCCTGAGGATGGAAAATCTCATCCCTTCGCCGCACACGGGTCAGGGAGGGTTCAGAAGCTGGAGGCAATGGGCTCCAGCCTGGTGCTGCAAGGGAAGAAACGGCAGGAATGAGGAGCACCGAGAAAAATTACAGATATTTAATGGATTATTCGGTTTTGGGGTTTTGTTGTATTTGAAATTGTGGGGGGGACGGTCTGAACTCAGCCTAAACCAACCCTCAACCCAAAAATCCAGGGTTTTGAGTTAAAGTTATGCAGAAACCGAAGCTGACAGTGCTAAACATCATCTGAAGCGCTCAGTAGGAGCCTGACTCAGGGCTCATTGCTGTGGCAGGGAATTAAGAAACATGGGATGATTGTGTTACATTTTCCTGGAAGGAGCAAGGCTGCAGAACAACAGGGAGTGAAAGTATTACTGGAATATTTAAAAAAAAACCCAAACAACCCCCAATTATTTTTAACACGGTAGAATATCTGTTAACAAATGATTATTCCCTTATCTGTGGCAGTGCTGGCTGTTCTAACAAACCCCTTCTTTAAGAGAAGGGATGAATAAAAACAAGGAAAAGTGAGTTTTTCATTTGTTTTTCTTCTGTTTTCAACAGCCAGCATTAAACTCCCCCTCCCCAAGCTCCAGACCTCCCCGACATCTCTTCAGCTGTGCAAGGAGATAAATTCTGGCATCCAGCTCGAGTTTCCAGCCTGTTCCTACCTATCCTAATACTGAAATCCATTCCCTGGCTGCAAACAGCCAAGGGAGCTGTGGGAGCAGGATCCAGGAGCTGGGGTAGCGAACACAGGGATGAGAGGGAAAGCTGTGGGATCTTCTTCTTGG
>VWPU01019874.1:0-14642 GCA_013398955.1 Callaeas wilsoni
AAGAACCCAAACCCCTACACAAGGTCTCACTTCGGGGTGTACTCTGCTCCATTGTGGGGATAGGCAAACTGCAGGAGAGGATCAAAAACAAATGGGAAGAGGCAGAACAGGTAATACCAGCATTTGATAATAACTGACTGTTAATTCTGTACGGGACTGTAATTAAAGACAGCAGAACTATCATACCTGAAGTGCTATGTAAAAGTTACATTGAAAGGAACCCAGGAAGATCATTTGCCTAAGAAAAGGGACAGAGACATTTTATACTACTTCAAAGGAGAGGGACACTGAAGAAGATGTTAAAGCTTTTTCATGTATACCAGGAACACAGTCAATTCAAGTAAAACTATCCACATAAGCAGCCCAGAGAAAATTGTTCTTTGTCTCTACGGCAACAGATTTGTTCAAGCTGCTAAGGAATCACATCTCCATACCTCTTCAATGAACTTTATATTGTATTTCTCACGACCTTTGGCAAAGTTTGGTAGAAAAAGAAGATATGTAGAACAAATCCTTCAGTAGATATGGTAGCAATATAGTGATGTATAACAGTGGGACACACTTCACAGGGTATGACTGGGGTTTTTTATTGGAATACACCTAAATCATCATCATCATCTCTGTGGGAAACAGTCTAGCCAACAAAGCCATTACTGAAGTATGCACAGCACTACTACTTTTTATACAGCACTGATCGGTGCACGGACATACACCTACATTGGGCTAGAAACTGGCAATATCTGCTTGACAAGAAAAATAATTTTAGGTCAGAAAAACATAGCAATTTTTTAGAATTTGCAATAAAATAGCAAGAAAACATAAGACAAGGAGACTCAATCTGAAACTTTTGATTTTACACCTAAGGGAACCCTTCACTTCAGAGTAATCCCTGAAAATGTTTGTGCTTCTTTTTGAAGTTCTTGAGTGAAAAAAACTTTCTGATTAAAAGAATAAACAAAGTTCTGTTTAAAACATCAAATCAAAAAGTTCTTCATTTTGTTTGCTCAAGGACATCAGAGTGTAAGAAAGAAAACTTTCTACAAGACCAAAGTACTTTTTAATTAGTTTATGTGGTATAAACTCATCAAACCATTCATCTTTCTAAGCCCTGTCTTTAGAACAAATGTCTTATGTGTAAAGAAAAAACCTCTACTCTAGTTAACCCATTCTGTCATTTTGTCAGAAAACTGACAAATGGGATTTGCTCTCTATAAAAAATCTCATGCCAAAGAAGCTATAGATGCATATAAAAGAAGAGATGAAACAACAAAATTGTGAGAAGCCTTAGAGGGAAAGAAATCCATAGAAGCAGCAGCAACTTGGGGGCACCCAAGGTGTGAATCCCCTCCTGCTGGGTGACCTGCAGACTAAACCTCTCTTGGTGCCAGGGAGCAGATGCACATGGGCACAGCAGCAGCAGTGCTGCCTGCAGCAGTTGGGCTGTGGAAGCTGGTGCTCACTTTTGGCTTTTGTGATCTTCAAGATCTGTGGCACTGCTGTGCAGGTCCCTGGAGATGGCAGATTATAAGCAAGAAGTCTGTGTTGGCTGTGGGTTTTTATTTTTGTTGTGTTTGACGGGGAAGATATGGGGCAAAAATCACTTTAGAGGGCTCTGGCTAAGCCAGGTTTTATCCAGTGACGCATGTGGAGAAAAGCTTGTCTTTGGATCTTAGTGAATTACTTTTGCTGTTTCCTCATCTCCATGTGCTGTATGGACCACTCAGCCCTGTCCTGAACCCCTCAGGTTCTTAAAAAAGGTAAACAGATGGCAGCGTGGCAGCTCCAGCACTAATTCTGCAAGTCCAAGCAAAATCCTGGGGTTCACAGGGACATGCAGGGTCCAGTCCTTTTCCTGGGATCAGGTGGATCTCTGCAGGCTCAAAACCTGGTGTTTCACATTACATATTGGGTGCTATTTTCATCCTCCTCAGGAAGTCTTTATTCTCAGTGTGCTGGTTACAGACTCATTCAAAGTAAGGCGTGCAAGCTGATCTCTGAGCTCTCTGTGCCGGCAATGCTTAATCACATCCCACTCTAAAAGAAACCATCTGATGTCAAGATTCAGATGATAAGAATATGGGACAGATTAGTCATGGAGGAGCTGACATACACAGAGCAACAACAACGAGATTATCTTGATATGGCTGCCCTTCTCAGGATGTGGACGTGGAGAACTCTTAATACCCAAAAAACTGAGACTTAATGCCTTTTGTTTCTGCTAATAAATGTCCTGTCCTTTGCTACATTAGAACACTGCCCTCTGCAGCAGATGCATGCCATTAAAGCATAAAAGGTGTAAGAAAGCGGCTGTAAAAGACTGTATAGATCATTGCCTCAACTCACAAGGTCCTGCCTTTCAAACCATTTTGGTTTCATTATTAGAGATAATTGTATTCTTTGTTGTTTGCAAGCAAATATTGCAACACCTGTAGTCTATGGTCTTGGAATACACATATGAAAAATGTGATAATTTTAAATTAGATCGATTCTTAGATGAGCAGTAAAAATCTTAATCTGGCAAAGTGCTCAACAGCATGCCCAGAGTGAAGTGTGTGGGTAGTTCCGGCAAAATGTGTTGGCAGGATGAACTAGAACCAGGGTAGTGAGCCTGGCTCATTAGGAGCTGAGATAGGACCCAGAGCATGAGATGGGGCTAAATGGTGCAAACAGTTTGAGAAAATCCCCTGAAACTGAAAGAACACCTCCCTCTTCCTAGCCCACACCAAGGAAAAAAACCAAACAATCCAAAACCTGTATGCAAGGCAACCGGAACATGTACCCTTTTGCCTTCTGTCAGGAGCACCCTCCAAGTACCAGCATGGCCTGGAAAAAGACAGGATTTCCTGAGAAATCTTAGGGGTATGAGATGATGTGTTCCCATCGTGGCAATGCTATTGGTGAGGACAGAGTTTTTTCTCTTTCAAAGAAACTTTATCAGCTTGGAACAAGCACTTCCATTTTTCCTAAAGAATCTAATGCATATTGCCCTTCCTTTTTCCCTGGGTGATGGAAAAGGGACATTTCCCCAGACCTATGCATCAGTGCTGATAACACCACTTTGAAATTCACCAACAAGCCATTAGGGCCATAAAATTTGCTCTTCTACATTCTAAGAATATTTTAAGATGCAAATACTCCAGATAGTTAAAGGTGTCAGGACCCAGAGACCAGCAGGAGTTCTGTAAAATTCAACATGTCCTGCATTTGTAAAAGTTGCCTTAAAACCACAAGGGAAACTGATCCCGTAAGAGACCTTGGTGCAGGTATTCTTTGTACAAGGATCTCAGAGCAAACCGATTATGTCTTATGTCAGATACTTGTCAAGTATCTGTACTGCAGACTCCAGCATATGAACAGAATCTTGAATTAAATACTGACTTTTAGAATGCTTTAATTAATTGTCATACAAACTGATTTTGGAAATCCGATCAATAATAATGTGAGCACTTTTCCCCCTTGTCTCCTTTCTACCATGCTCAGTATCCAGCAAAAAATTAAGTTAATATTACACAGGGCAATCCTTAATTAGGCATTATATTCTTGAAGATCTTGGCAGCTTTTAGCTAGCACTGCAATTTTCACTATTTAATGGTTTGTTTGCAAATTCCCAGATCCTGGATTTATGTAATTAATTGAGAATATTTATTTTCTCCATCCCTTGAAGTTATCAAAAGCTGGAAACCTTGCAGTTGAAACAGTATGAAAGTAGAAGGCAAAAGCAAACAATATGAAAGTTAGCAATCTTGAAAATTTCATGAGTTTCTGGTACACTTCCCAATTTCTGAATGCTTGTTTGGGAATGCCTTCCCTGGCCCTTGACAGGACTTGCTAGGTCAGGGAAATCCAGCTATACTCTGCTAGCCAATGCAAAATTCTTTGCTTCCAGAGTATGGATATGTTGTAGTTTAATCTCCAGAAGGAAAATGTGTGAAAGCTGGGTTTGCTTGGGCCCTGCGAGGCACATGGTGATGATGAATGATGACTGCACTCTGCTCCAGCTCAAAAGCCAGCTGATGGACAAGATTTTACCTTTCCACATCATTCCTCCTGCAACTAAACATTTAGAAAGCATTGAACTGTGCAGTTTTTTTGTGTTCTGAACTACCCAAGAACATCAGGTTATAGACCTATTCTGGTCGTGAGTGTGTTTCTTATGTCTCGCTACACATGCACACAGAACACAGATGCCTAAATAGCCTCATTCATAACAAAGGCATCACATTTCAAAGCAAGTGAGGCCCAGATGATTTTTTAAATGTCAATTCTCCTTTACACATCTTTCTCGGGTGCTTATATGAATTAAGCTCCTAATCTTCTGAGCTTTTCCCACCATATGTTATTAGAGCAATCGGTTTTGCAGTGATATCTTTGATTTCATTACAAAAGACCGTGGTCAGAACTGTTCTTTTAGAACTCTAAGTAACTATGATGGGCTGTTCCTTCATTTTTACCTCCTTAACACAAATCCTTCAAAACCTGTGGGTAGGAGAGACAGCCCATTCTCCAGCAAACTCCTTTCTCCAAAGCTGTTTGGCAATTTGAGGAAGAAGATCAAGTCAGTCATGAATGGAAATGAAACGAAAAGTGAGACGGAGTAGCAGAATCAGATGCTGCTCAGGGAGATGGCACACCTGCAGAGCCACTGCCCACCCAGGATCCACCCTTGCCACCTCCCGTCCGCCCCTCGCACTGGCCTGTGCAGGGCAGTGGCACACCGGGAGCGTGGCCAGACCGGTGCTGGGAGCTCCTGCCCTGGGCTGGGGACAGGCACCTCTGCTCACAAACAGCCTTGTGTGACCAGAACTAACCAGGTTTCAGTGAACAAAGCTTTGGAGAAACTGCGATGCTGCACTTTGTTCCACAAAGTTTATAGTTCCTCACCTCTGGCCCCTTTTAATGCTCTAATTGCTCTCTTAAATTTCTCTTTATTTAACGTCACCCAGTCTGTCTTCTTTTGTTACCATTTATTTAACTAAAACAGGCAGAGGCTGATATTGAAGGCAGGAATGGAGCCAGCATGTTAAAACCTGCTTTTAATTTAAGGTTCTGGGGCTAGTTTCCTAGCCATTACCACATTTCAGAGAAAATGAATTTTCTTTCTCTCTGTCAAACGATGGCTGATCTAGATCTAATTAGGGTCAGTTTCACCTAAAGATGAGTCATTTACATTCTGAATATATGGCTTCCAAATTATCGTTTTGGTTTAACATCAGACATGAATAAACCCGTGTGTATCTTTTTTAGATGGCACTAAAGATAAAAATCAATGGCTTTTCTTCCACAAATACCTTCCCAGCAAAAAGATTGCAGCTGGATGAAGAAAAAAAGATACAGTTCAGGATAAGGACAAATAAGATTAAGGGTATTTGCAGAATATAGTTTTCTGAACTGCAGAAAAAGTGGCCTATTTAAGACTTACTGAAAAAAAAAAGCTCTGAATGTTCAAACACTTAAAGATAACCTTTTTGACAAAAATCCCTAGCTATGCAGAGCCATACCACTTTTCTCTAAGCATAATATGGGTACAGAAACAAAACAGATTGCAATGGAAGCAACTGGAAAAAGAGAAATCATGCAACACTGCAATTCTGTAGCAGTATTGGAAAATACTAAACGCAGTGAAGAGAAAAATCCTTATTTTTAAACAAGTTAAAATCCCATCCCTTTTTCAGCTGGGAGCCGTTTGTGTAATCAGTATGTCTTGCAGCAAAATTAAAAGAACAAAACTCTATAATATGGCATCTTGTAGCCTTACTTTGCCAGGAAAACCTTGGAAACATGAATTTCTGTTATCACTCTCATTTTTACTCTGCACATCTCTTTGGCATCCATTATCTGCTACTTCCACTATTCTACTTTTTCATTGGATGAACAAGATTTAGCACTGGAGACACATGTCTCTGTCCTCTGCTCTGAGACCTGACCCATTACCAGGATAACACCGAGGCATTCAGCTGCAACTAATGGGGTTGGCTGGGCCATAAGCACTTCAGTGTTGGGAAATAACAAGGTCACTGAAATACACCGTGGAAATTAAATCTCACGCTGTTTCTTACAAGATCCAATAATAAGTAACATAACCTTGTTATTTTGTGTTTTAAATAACTTGGGTCAGCAAAGGAACTATTATTTTGTCAGTGTTTGCTTCCTCAGAGGAGGTGTTATCAGTAAGTTCACAAGTAAATGCTCATCAGAAGTGCAGAACCCTCTGCTGTTCAGTGGGATTAAGCAAAGCAGACTTCTGCTATCAGCAAGGGGAAGCTGAGTTATTTAGGGCAGCCTATAAATCAGTCAAACACCAGGACTACCTGGCATCACTGGGATCCTAAAGGCTTTGCAGATCCTTTTCCCACTGTGTTCCTATTGCAGAACAGCAGCACTGGTGTCTTTTCACAAGCCTGCCAGATTAAGAGCATCTTTCATACATGAGCTCTTAGGACTGAGATAAACTTTTCTTTTCACCTTAAAAAAAAGATTAAAAGACTTATAATCATTGCCACCTGTTTTGGTGGAGATTTAAAGGAGCAGAATGAATCACAAAATTCAGAGATGCAATGGTATTGTTTGTTGCTTTACAAAGAAATAGGGATAGTCCAGGGTTATATTTCTTGCACAATTTTGAATCATTACACTTTCCTCAGAGTCTGGAGCTTTTTGTTCATTTAAGAACTCAGCAATATCAGTACTTCTGTATTTGGATTATTTCAATGATTTCACAAAGCTCAAAGTTCCATCACTCACCACACAGTCCCTGCCCAGCAAAGCATCAGCAATGTACAGAACTTATGGTGAAGACACAGCAGTGAAACTGTGGGGTGTGTCTACATGCAGCTCAGGACCAAGGTCCTGCAGCAGGAAACCCAACAGGCCAGAATTGTTTATCTCAAGTTTTCTCAGCTCCTCTAATTGAACCTTTACCGAACTGTAGTAGCAAACTAAGGGAAACAGCTATGTGGAACAAAACTGAAAATGTTCATCCCCTTATCTGAAAGGTGATGTGTTTCCACCTCCTACAGACACATGGGCGTGGGAGGTCAGAGCCCATGTAAGTGTCAAGGTGGCTCAGAGAGCAGCAGCAGTGTGGTTTCCAGTGCAGAGGAAGGCATGCACAGTAGTCTAATTGAAGCCTTCTGAGAGTGAATGGCTGTGGAAACTCAGTTACAGTTTTCAGCAGGATGGTTATCTTACTTTAATCAACTGGAAGCAATCACTGTCTAAACTAGTCTCTGTTAACTTTGTATGCAGTTTCCGTTCAGAACAACCAAACTCCTGCTTGGAGCCTCAGCAATTTGAGTTAACCATACTTCAGTAACAATAATTTCAACATTATGCCACAACTTACCCAAGAACAAAAAATTCATCCCATGCCAAACTCGTCCTTGGTTCACCACTAAACTCCGTGAAGCTATTCCAGCCATGGTCTTGACATAGAAGTGGTTTAAGTTTCCAGGCTAGTCGAATTTACTGCTATGTCTGATATTCTGTTTCACATATATTGAGTACTTGTCTCTTTGATCTAGTGAGCTGTTTATTTTATATCTGCCTTGTTACTGTGGTTCTTATTTACAAGCTGCAGCCTGGCATTGCACGCACACATGCCCAGGCACACACAGATGCACAGATCAGATCATTGCTGGACGCGATCAACTTTTCCTTCTAAGAACTTTTACATCTTCTTTCACAAGTGTCGTCTACTTCTAAAAAGCACTGCAGTTTACAGAAACACTGTTAAGAAACAAAAGATCAGGCTCAAATATTGCATTTACAGCTAAGGCATGCCTGGAAATACAGCCAGCTTTCAGGCAGCATCTTCAGTGTGGGTGTGCAAAATCTCGTCTACACCACCTATATAGCATGTTGAGAAACTTCATGAAACAGAAAAGGCAAAACCCTCTTTCAGAGAAAAGAACAAAAAAAAAGAAAAGAAAAAACCCCAAAAGACTGAGAATAAAACATTAGCAAGATGCAAGAACTCAAACCATTAAAAAAAATCATATAAACACATAAAAAAGAAAACTTCTAGCGGCAACAGCCCTTTAAGTGATGGCTTCATAATAACAAATGACAAAAGTTTGTAATTAGATGGTGCCTTTCATCTGAGAAATTCATCAGCTCTTAGCCATTACTGACTATTAATTTGACACCACTTCTTCTCACAAGTGCACAGCTGCTGTGTTTGAAGGAGAGGAGATAGGGAAGCGTTCGCCTAGGAGCAGCACATGTCTGAACTGCAGTTGTTCAGACTTTTAAGGAAAGCTCACCTAAGTGTCTGCCCCTAAGCTGAACTAAAACATCTGCAATCCAAAACCATTCCTGCTTACTCATTCATGTTGTTAAAAATGCCTATACTTTCAGGCACCTTCTAACTCCTACTCACTTGCCTCAAACCAGAGTGATAACACAGGCGTGGAAAGGGCTGTGAGTTTAATTGTAATTCAAATATACCTGAATATCAGAACAGCTTTTGATCTAGAGGTAAATACAAGCAAACTGCTTTACCTGACTTAAGTGCATTTCAGACACGTAGCTGCAGAAATGGATAGGAAAACGCCTTCTCTTGAAAATATATTAGTGGCATAATGTGCACAACAAGATCCCAGCAGACTTCACGTGCGGGGAGGTACGGCCAGTTAAGCCACCTCTCAGGCATTTCCTGCATGCCTCGTCTTTAGGGGACTCTTCAAAGATTCCTCGCAGGCATCTCTCTCACATTCACTCAGGGCTTTTGGTAATGCTCTCTGGGCACGGAAGCCATTAGCATGAGAGGCAGTGAAGTCTTGTGAATCTTTTGGGGGAGCCAGAGCCTCTCAGAGCACATCCTTGGGCTGCTACTGATTCATCCGATGTTAAGCAAATGTTTTTGCCTCCCTGTTTGGGATAATGAATACCTTTGTCAGGCAGCTGTCAGCCAAGTTAACTCAGGGCTTTAAAGACAAATCATGCTAAATAGGCATTGATTTATAGACAACTCCCCATCAGCTGGGGAAATACAGGGCTGGGATTCCGGGTACTACAAAACTCTTGAAGCGTGATGCACAGATACCTGAGCAACTTGACAAAGACTCAGCTTTGGTCCAAGTTGACTCCTGCAGAAACCCTTCACTCCTGTGCACGTGGCTGTTGCAGGGTAAATTCACTGGGAGCCAAGCCCAGGCTGCCTCCGCGGGCAGGCGCTGTTCCATGAAAGAGCAGTAGGATTTCCGGCACCCCGGAGCATGAAATATTCAACGTGATGGTTCAAGGTTCTGCCTCCACCTCCCTCCCACCCCCAAGGGCTGATGCCAGCAGCTCTGGCTTGATTGACTTGAGTTGATTTTGCATTCAGGTATCATCATCTCCAGAACCTGCAAAATGCCAGCAGTGATACCAAACTGGTCAGGCAGGTAACCATCTTCCATCCACCAGATTTTATTAGTGCTACTCCAGGCCACATTGAGGTGATGTAGCTTCCAGACTGTAAGTGTGGGGTCTGAGAGGTGCTTGCTTCTCTTTTGTTTTATACTTTTTCTATTGGGCTGGACTGTGAATGAGAAACAGTTACGTGGTATGGAGCACTAAGATGGAGAGTCAAGGGAAGAATGGAGGGGGCAAACTAAACGCACACTGCCTATCTCTTCTCGACACACACATCAAATGCAGGGGCACAGGAAAGGACAAAGAAGCTTGTCAGAATATGTGTGGCTGCACTAACAGTGTCCAGATCAAGCAGACATGCCTCACTGAGGTGCTAAATGAGGCAATGAGGGTTGCACATATGCATCACTTCACAGTACCAAGGAGATGAGTGCATGCCTCTAGCCTGTGGCTGCCTTCAAACCTTTCCTTTTGCTGCTGTGTGTCTGTCCACCCTCAAATAATCATTCAACAGTGTCTTGTGCTTGAGGAGCTATGGGGCAGTTTGCCAATGTAAAACATAATACAGGGTATTGCCTTTCTGCTCACTTATCTGAGACAAGAACTAGTTTTTTCCAAGCTGATGCTCAGGCTGACCTATTTATGCAAATGTGTTTCCACAGCTCTTTCTCATGTTAGAAACATGGATTAGTCTTATAATGTTAAAGTGGTTAGTCAAGATCACAGGCCAGACTTGACCCTCGATGTATGGCCTTCACTGGCATGTTAAAGAGCTGTGGGGAAGGGGTCACACATACTGTTAAACCCAGGGTCTGAAAGTCCCAAGTTTGATAGGCTTTGTATGTGTGTGCATGTGTCTGACTTCGTACAGGCTATGTGCTGAAGGAACTAAGAAATCTCAATTTACTGTTACAGCCATCAGAAGCTATGATGACCTAGCACTCTGCGTACTTGGCAGCCCTGTGTGCCCCTAATATAGAACTTGTGTTATCAAAAAAAAAAAAAAAAGCCTAATCCCAGTTCAGGGAAACAGAGACAGGCACTGTTAAAAAAGGCTGCCAAAAATAGAGAAGAGTCCACTGATGCCATGTAATGACAGATGTCTGCAAACTCACCATATACCATTGTGGATCTGTGCCCAGTAGAGTCAAAGATCCTGAACAATAATTCCCAGCCTACAGGAAAAACTTGGCACCTTTTCAGATTAATCCAAAAAAATTCACTAGAAAGATTGATAAATCATAAAAATGCTGAACGAATGGATACAATAAATTCTGCATTTCTCTGTAGGAATTGAGTGCTTATCCAGGGCTGCATTGGAAGAACCACTACCCACTATAGCTGGTGTAGCAAGGTCCCTCACATGCTGTAGTGGAAGGAATTCTCATCTCTCGCAAGAAAATCCTAATAATCATGCTCCAGAGCAACTTGTTGCAGGGCTCTTCCATACTGCTTCTGAAGGTGGGCACAACACAGCCAAGGACACAGGAGTCAGTGGACAAAAGGGGACAAAAAAAAGGCCTGGTTCTGTCAGAGCACTGAGATATCTGGGCTCTTGCAGCCCTCTTCCTGATGCTGTTTGTGTGATGAGATGAAAAGCCAAGAGAGCTGGAGATAAAGTTCAGCAGTCCAGTGAGTTCAACCACCTGAATTCTGCTTGCTTCTTGTTTCAGGCACCTCAACACCATCACTGAGAATCTCTTGTTGCATTCCTTGCCAGCTGTGGCTTCTTACTGACTTTCCATTAGATCAGTTCAGTGTGTTTTCATACACTCTTGCCCCAAGATGCCAGTGATCTTGCCTTTGCATTTACTCATCTCAGAGTCTGAGAAGAAGTAGTAAAAATACTCAAGTCAGTTTAGGACTGTGGGATATCGACTTCCCAAGGAGTTTGCCTGCTGATAATTGAGCCCCCAACTTCATTAGTAAGGTATGATGATGATTCAGGTAAACCCAAGTGTTCTGCTGACTTGTTATACCTGCTCATGTTTCTACGCTGTGCCTTTCCAAGTTGCCTGACTGGACAGGTACCAGTTCACACCGGCTTCCTTTGAAGCTCTAATTTGCAGCCCGGATGCACAACTACACCCAGGACCACAACTGGATTTACAAGACCTGGGAAAAGACTGTAGAAATGGATGTACTTTGCTCTCCTCCCACATTACTCTGCAGAGCTCAGGGCTGCAGTTTAGCACTGACAAGTGTGAATTTGGTCCATCTGAACAGCCTGAGTGATGAAAGCTCTGGGTGGGAATCTGCATGTCCGATTGGGTTGGAGCGTGCTAAGAACAACAGCAGGGATCTTAAATGCTGACTTTATCAAGTGGCATATGCATTCAGATCTCTAATCCTTTTTTTTCCAGCCTTTCCTGCCAACCGTAGGAAACTTTTATGTCAAACTCCCCGGCTTGCCATCCCTCCACAGAATGTATTCACCAACAGAAGAGAGGAAGAAACATGAAACAAAATCTGCATACTTTTATGGCCAGCTACAGACTGACCAAGATGTCTTCATTCTGACATCTCTGCTGCTCGGATGTGCTGCTGGATGTCTCTGGTACATGACTGGCAAATAGGCACTTTTTCCATGACAAGCTGTGCTTTCCTGTAACATGGTCACATTTCTGCTGTACAAATCTGTTTAGGATTTTACAAATTTTTTACAGGCTCATCAGTCTCATGTGACCTGAAGATGGGCATGGGACAACACTTTAATGTTTTTTCACTAAATTTGACTAAATTTTTATTGAAAAAATCCAGTATCATTTCAATTAATCTAATGCAACATTCTGGACATTTTGAGTCTATCTCTAATATCTTCAGCATTTTTGCTGTTAGCATCTGTGGTGATGTTTTCTAATGATACTATAATGAGGATACAAACTGTAACTCTTATAAACCTCACTGCTGCATCTTTCTTCTTCTTAGTGTGGAGTAGCATTACTGAAACTCAACTAAATGGTCACATACAGCTCATGCTCCCATAAAGACACTTACCTAAAATAAAAAGGGTATATAGAGGACAGCCTCACACTCCTTGTCAGAAGCTGATTTGGATGAAATGTTGACAGTCAATATCTAGAAACCCATGAAATCAACTTCAAAATCCCACTGGCTCAAATATTTGAATTTATGATTAAAGACCTGTTTCAGCCATCTGACAGCAACCCTTCTAGTAAGAATTGACTCCAGTAAGGTTTGCATCAGACCCCTTTCATACTTGTTTTTGTGCCTCAACATGCAACATGTGAAGGCCTCCAGAGTCTGAACATGGTCTTGTATCTGGATGCAATAAAAGTCGCAATTAGAGCCTTGTGGTGTCTCTTGTGTAGTGCTCAGCTTTAAACAATATATTGGGGGAAGACTTTTTATCTCCATTCTGTAGGAAGCAGGGATTAAAGTGAGTTGCAAGACTTCTCTTAAACAAAGAGCTTGAGGGGTTGGGACTAATAAAGCTAAGCATGATAAGTGTGGGTCCATGACTAAAGAGAAATCTACATTTCAGGTATAGTATGCAGATAAGACTCCTTGGCAGGGCTGTAAGATAGTGCTTTGCTTCTTCTGGAAATCAAATGTATCATTAACAACAGTTCTAAAAGAGGAGGAGGAGTAGGAGAAAGAAGAGGAGGAGGAGGAAGAGGAGGAGGAAGAAGTGGAGAAGAAGAGAACCACCAAAGGGCAACTGTTTTTAGCCAGATGATGCATTTGCCAGGTAGTACAGGAGCTGTTATATTCTGGCACTCTCTCCTAGTATTGGCCAGGAGTGCTTTGGTAAAGCTGGGAAGGCAGATTTCCACATCTCATTGCAAGAGACATGAAACAAACCCCCCAGGCAGATTTCCACTGGCAAACAAGCAGGATGCAGCATAGAAATAAATAAATAAATCACTATTAAATCATACTGGGAAGAATATCATGGCTTGGCATGCAGACATCTCTATCTGGAGAAGTCAATGCTTGCCAAGTAAAAATACAAGAAATTCCCTACCTAATCTGCTATCAGGAGCTAGTTATTACAGTGGCAAAGTTCAATAAGTAACATTTCCAAAAGCTTGAATAAACTGTCTCACTCCATTGAACAGCATTGCGCCTGGGCCCCAGTTCCAGAAAAACCTTCAGTGTTTTGGATCTGTCAACAGCAGACTTCAGGACCCCAAGATGCAGGATTGAAATCTCTTCCTCTTGAGTTGGGAATAATTTGATCCAGTTTCTGAGATTGGCTGCCTTTACCTAAAACACCTACTGCATGCTGAGATGTGCACCCTGCTGTGATCTCAGCCCCGTGCTTAGGCACATAATATGGAAATGCTTCTTCCAGTGGGATGATCTCTAAGTAGCACCCTGCCTACTTGTACAATATGATAGAGCTGGGAACACTCTATGGTGCTAATCCTGAAAAATCCTTTTTAAAATCCAGTTTTTGTGTTCATAAACAATGTAATAAATTTGACTTTAAATTTGAACTGTTGTGTTTCCTATGCAAACTCCTTACTGGGCTTGTTAAATTTTGGTGCGGTTTCGTAAGAAAGAAAGGAAAAATATCAAAGAGGTGGCAGCAAAGGCTTGGGGAGGTTTTAGTTATGTATGTAAATACTTGATTGGGTTAATAAAGAAGTTTGAGACACGCTTATCTCAGCAGTGCCCAGCAAAAGGACAAGAGGCTATGGGCACAAATTAAAATGTAATTAATTCCACTTAAATATAAGAGAAAACTTTTTTTACTCTGGAAGGGGTCAAACACTGGAGCAGGTTGTCCAGGGAAGTTGCAGAGGCTCCATCCTTGGAGATATGAGAACCCCAACCGGACACAGTCCCAGACAACATGCTGTAGCTGACCATGGTGTGAGCAGGTGGTTGGATTGGATGATATCCAGAGGTGCCTTCCAACGCCAGCTGTTCTGTGATTCCAGGATTTTCTGATGTGTGAGATGCTGACCTCTCCAGACCCTTTGGGATGCTGTATTTACTGTGCAGCCCAACCAGCAGCCCACAGGTTTGCCTTCTCATGTAAAGTCTGTCTGACCCAGTGAGGCCCTTGGGAGAAGCCAGGAATGGCTTCCAAAGAGGCCAAGCCCTGGCTCTTTTTCTTTGGAAGAGAAGCACAAGCCCCCAGAAAACTGGTCCGCTGTGTCAGGTGCTGGCAAGGATTCCCGGCCTTGCGCCCGCGGCAGTCCGAGCGCAGTTTTTAAGATGCAACGGGCTGGGCAGAGCTCACCCCGCCTGCCCAGGCACCGCCGCGCCCCGTCCGCAGCCCCGGCCCCGGGCGGGCAGCTGGGAGGGGGCAGGTG
>VWPU01019875.1:0-12808 GCA_013398955.1 Callaeas wilsoni
CTTTCTTTCTTTTTCTTTTCAGCCAGAAAATAGCTGAAAATATGGAGATCAAATGTTTTCACTTTCCCTCAACTTCACAGCTTTCTTTCTTTCTTTTTCTTTTCAGCCAGAAAATAGCTGAAAATATGGAGATCAAATGTTTTCACTTTCCCTCAACTTCACAGCTATTTGGCAAATTTTACTGCAATTTGTAAGCACTTTTGTAATCTAGTGTCATGGTTCAGACCCAGCTGAAAACTAAGTACCATGCAGCTGCTTGCTCCCTCCCCTCTTCACAGTGGGACTGCGAGAAGAATCTGGGGAAAAAAAAAAAAAAGGTGAGTCTCAGGGATTGAAATAAGAATAGTTTAGCAATTGAAATTAAATACAGTATTAATGATGGTATGGTTATGATGATGAAAAGAGAGAGAACAAAAAGAGAGAGAGGGGAACAAAACCCAAGAGAAACAAGTGATGCACAATACAGTTATTCACCAATGACTGATGCCCAGCCCGTCCCCCAGCAGTGATCAGTGCCTCCCGGCCAACTCCCCCCGGTTTATACACTGAGCATGATGCTCTGTGCTATGGAATATCCCTCTGGCCAGTTCGGGTCAGCTGTCCTGGCCATGCTCCCTCCCAGCTTCTTGTGCCCTCCTCACTGGCAGAGCATGGGAAACGGGAAAGTCCTCACTTAGAGCAAGCACTACTGAGAAACAACTAAAACATAAACGTGTTATCAACACTATTCTAGCACTAAATCTCACACCCACAGCTCTGTACCAGCTACTAGAAATAAAGTTTACTTTAGCCCAGACAAAACCAGAACATCTAGAAATTCTGTGTTCTGATAGGTGTGTTTTCCTGAATAGTTACAAAGTTACACTACTTATCTCTAAAGTATACACAAGCTCAGAAAACTTGTAGAATTCGCCATAGTTATACAATTCCTGGAAGTAAAGAGCCACTGAAGAATTTATAACACTGCTTGCCTCAATCCATTTTAGACTCGTAGGAATATGTTTCAAAGGTAATGAGTGGATTTAACACCATTTGACTTTAAAAAACTGGCAGCAGATTGTTTGTCTTAGGAAAATCAGATTTAGTACAGTCTTATTTAAATCCGAGTTGAGGAGATCTATTACAGTCAGGCAGATTTGAAATAGTTTGGTCCTCATTTGTAGCAAAGCAGCAAATGTTGTTAACAAGGTAGTACATCATGACAAGTAAATTGAAGGTGAAGTAAAGCCAGAAAAAGCTCAATCTATATTGAGTGCAGACTTCAAGTTCACCTGAAGGTCATACAGAGATAAGATGAGAAAAGGCATAGCACAGACATATAATGCTGCCTTTACTCTTTGTTTCTAGTCTGATAGTTTGGGGATAAAGCTGTGCAGATATGTCAGGATGAATGATTTTTGGATTTTGATTTCAAGAAAGTGCCCTTGTGCGAGTCTGCACAAGAGTAAATTAATGGAAGGAGATGCTTGAAGATGTAATTCTATGTAAGAATTTTGTAGTTACAATTTAAAGGGTCACTTATGACTTTCCTCAATCAAACATCAGTACATGTATACAGTTTACATTTTAATTCCATTGGAAGAATTTGTAGATTACTGCAAAGCCATTTATTACCTATTCAGAATTTTGAAAATAAGTGCATTTCAAACCTTGTAGTTGCATTTTCTCAAATTAACCATTTACTGTACTATGTCTTGGTCTTAAAGCTCAAAAGATATTTGATTTCAATATATATGGTTATGATGTACTGAAAAACTATGATAATATTTCAAAGAATTTACGTACCTTCTAGAGCCATGAAAATACTTTTACATCCAGATAATTTACACAGAGATATAGGGCATCCCTTTAAATCACATATACTCTCTTTAAGCTTATTTACCATGAAGATGCAAACAATCTTCCTTTTTTTTTTTTTCTTCCCTTAAGAAATATTAGTCTACTATTCTCATACCTGCTTATAAAACTGTTAGTGAAAATATTGTTTCCAGAGATATGCTGGGTTGTTTCTGTCACCCAGCTTCATGTGTTCTGCAGTTTGTATGTGTACACACTAGCTAGTAACCCAATGCTCTCTTCAAGGTCAATAGAGAGCAATATTTAGTGATTCATCTGACCTATTTTACTCATCTATTTTAGGATGAGATGACTCATGCTTTGAAAGTGCCAATTTTACTCCACTCACTGTGAAAAAGTCTTGACAACTAGCTAACATGAAAATATCTGTACTGCTGATGTCTATATTTGTGATTTCACAAATGCCATTCTATGTGCTATCTTCAGAACTCTCTGATTTCCCCATCCTTTATTTATAAAAATTCTAGCCATCCAATCAGTGAGCCAAAATAGAATTGTATAGCACTGCTGAATATGCATATACCATAAGTATCAACTAGTTAGTAACATATTTTAAACACTCTCCATGAAAGAAACTCACATGGTCAACTGAATTAAGAAAGTCATTTTTTCAGAGTGAAAGAGCTTCAGAAACAATTCTACTGCTTGAGTAACAGAAATTTCACTCAGGAGAAAGTATTTTGGTAAAGGATATAATTGGTGCTAATATAACTTAAAAGGTACACCCCTCTCTTTCATATGATTGGATGCAGTCATGTTATTGTAGCAGTATTGGGAAAAGAGTATGCACACAACTTCAACTGTTTTGATAAGGCTGAGAGGTTTTGTATGTCCTTAATCACATCTTACCAGTGAAAACAGTGTTTTGTATGAAGCCCATCCTGAACACAGTTCATGTTTAATGTGTGATGGGAACCAAAGCTGTTTGACAATTCGTAAAACATGCAGTCGTTAAACGTTATGACAATTGGGTATATAGAGTAAAAGGTGGAACCCTGCAGACAAATTGACCTTTTTCAGTACCCTCCTTCCTGCATATAATGAATGTGACATTTAGCATAATGATATCACTTATCTTTTTGGACATTACTAGAGAGATGAATTTTCATCATGAATGTGTGAAACTAGTGAAAAGATTTTTAAACCTAGCATCTTGCTCCATGCATTAAAATTGTATGTCAATGCCTCAGATATTGTGTAAACAAACCTACTTCTCATAAGGTATCCTAGGTTTCCTGTGGCAATTTATTCTTAGCCATTAAAAAAACCCCTCACTTTGATGAGTACAGATGCTGATTCCTAAATACCAAAATTCAGTAAGAGCTGAAGCTTACTTTTGTATTTTTTGAAGCATAATCCCAACATTTAACAGTGTTAAACTCTACTGAAACATGTATAAGCACATGAGTAGAGAGTTTGTGAAAGCAGTCATTGTCTCAGGCTTCATTGTAAGTGTAACCAACCAACTAACTGTAAATTAATGATAGTTGCCAATTTTGCAGGGTTTTAGAAGTGTGATTTAACATTATAACATATAGCAATTAATTTTAGAAACAAGCAAATTTCCTCCTGCAGTTTATTGGTCATTTTACAGGACTAATAGGTTAATTACATGGCTGGTTAAAGAAAGGCAAAGTTATTAATATCGCAGTACAAATGAAATGTGTTTTTACAGGAGCTATCAACATCACAAACCAAGCCAGGCAGTGATAGGATATGGATGAAAGAGACCTGGCCCTTCAGCCTGTGTCTTGGCCAGCGTAGATACTGCCAAGTGTTCTGTCTTTAAAATTGTAGCTTTCTATACTGCTCCGCTGAATTCACTGTCTTTATGAGCTGCCCTGCAATTTCAGCCCTTGATTGTCTTAATTTAAGAAGTTAAATGCTTTGCTAAGTTTCCTGTCATTTTGGCAGAAGGCTGAAGAAAGTGTTACCAAGTGTATCTTCAGCTTGCGGTAGGATGGAGTTGGGTTTGGTTTTTCATGTGCTTGTCTGCTATTGGATTTGTAATCTAATTCTTTGTTTTCATTGTACACAAAGGGATTTTCAGCACTCTAGATGCATGGTGGCCTTCTTGAATTGTTTTCCAAAAGTGGGTCTGTGAAACTGCCAACAATTATTTACTTGTCTCTTATGAGTTTTTTACTCCTGGCTCAATCCTGCGAAGAGTTGGGAAACCCAAGAAATTCTGAGCATGTCCAAGGTCTATAAAAATCAGTAGTGCTGGAGGTCACTCTCTGGATTATGGTATCATATAAATTGAGATATTCAGTGAGCCGTGGTCTTTCCATTTAAATCAGATACACTTGTGAAACTTAATATTCTCTGCCTTATTTAAATAGCTTGGGATACACACAGATAGTGCATAACTAATATATAAAATACATACGATGAATTATTTGTCCTGATTTGCAGGATGTAACTATTAAATCCCATGTTCTGGGATTTATTCTTCTTATTATTCAATATTCTTCTTATTGAACAACAGTTTAATTGAATTCAGTAGGCAAAAGATACAAGAAATTTAATGATGGCAAAGCTACACCGTTAAGTGCTTTGTAATGACGAGTTAAAGAATTGCACATATCAAAAGCACTGTTACTTAAGAAGGAAGGCAAATATGTCTAAGAAGTTATTTAATGTCTAATTTATGATGTTTTTCTTAGCTTTAATTGCATTCTAATTTTCTAATTAATTTTAGAAGGAATGCTCAGAGGGATACCTATTTATTTGTGAATATTAAGATGTATTACTTGTCCCTGAGTAACCAGCATAGAATCTCTGAAAAAACCCTGAGCACAGAGTTATAAATAATAACATGTTTTAAAAAAACCAAAATATGACTTTTTAGTCACATAAAGATGTGCTTTATTTGTTTTTTAGAGAATATATGCTCTGGAACATTAACAAATGTAAACATCTTTAAAACTATTCACTGATGTTTTATCTGTCAAAATAAAAGTTTTAAAGCTGAGGAATCGTTGCATATTTGTTTCCAAAAATGTATTAGAATGCATTGGGAATGACAGACATGTGATATGAAAAGAAGTAAATCATTTAGCAGAAGCAGTGCCAAATTTGAAAGTTGTCCAAAGTTAGAGGCAGTAGAGTATAGTCACTCCCTTTTGAGAAGAAAAGAGTTTAAGAATGAGGATCTATTCAAGTAGTGCACACTGAGAAATATATGGACACATAAACAAACAGAAATACACATATATGCATGATTATGTTTATTTCAGATGCAGCTAACTTTGTTAATGATCATGTGACTATTTAATGACAGAGAATTTCAATCATATCTCCAAGATGAAAATGTAAATTATAAAGTTTTGGTCAAAATTATGAATGGAAAATTTATGACTGTTGATAGTTGTTAAGGTTACATGTAACGCCAAATCTATACTCACATACTTTGATCATATAAGTTTCTCTTATGAAATTCTCAAACCTTGTAATGGTATTAATTCTTAAAGGACTTTATTTTTTTCCTGTACTAATTTATCTTTTTTTAAAGTCCAAAATTCATCTGGTCATATGATGATATCTACACATGAACTAGTCATCTTTATCTGAAAAGAAACAGACAACTACCCTATGTAATCTCTTAACATTTCCCATTAAAAAATTGATATCTATTTTTGATCAGAAATGTGGGTTTGCATTTACATTTTTATGAAAAAAACTTCATGTTCCCTCAACAGCTTAACTCATGTATAGATTTAATCATTGCTCACTTATGAACACTTATACTACTGATACTATGCATTTGTCTAAATTTTCAAATAATTTCTTCCACTTAATTTTCTTGAAATAATTTTTAATTGCAAAAGGAAGCAAATATTTTAATATTTTTCAGAGCTATGTTTAAAAAATTATAACTTTCCTGGAAATCAAATGTGGATTTTCCCTAGAAATTATAATTCCTGAAAAGCCTCTTGAAGAATCCTAGTCAAATGACAGTTAAAGAAAACTTACATGCAGCTGATTGTATTGCCTTAAAGTGAAGCTTCAGGACTGAGAGCCCAAAACTGTACAAAATTATGAAAATTATGGTTTAATAACACTATTTCAAACTCTTGTCTAAAAAAAGGAGATTAATAACATCTCAAATAACCTGTATGTAATGATATGTTTCATTTTTCGAGCACTCATATTTAAATTAATTAAGACACCTCAAAGTTTTCTAAAAATCTTCAGTATTTTAGAGCAACAGACTGTAGTCGAATGCTGTTCTGTTGGTTTTTTTTTTGCTTATGGCTATTTAAAAATGCATGGGAATTTTTATTGTCTAACATCATGTACTGCTATTGCAATACTAAATAGATGCTGTACCACACATATGAGAATTATTCTGGCCTCTAGATCAGCTTTGCTTCTTTCTTTGCTATTAAAAAATTAACGAAAAAAATTTTACTAGCTTCAGTCTTCTCTCAAACAGACATTTTAATCTTTATATGCTTCCCTAAGGAAAAAATAATCATAACTCTTGAGAACTTACTGCATTGATTTTCTATTAAGAAAGTAACAAAATCAGCAAAACACTATGCAAAAAATTGGTAGACAAGAATTATTACAACATTAGCCAAATATAGCAAAATATTAAGCAATCAAGTCACTCAGACTTATTTGTTGGAGATATTTCATTAGTAAGTATAGCACAAGAAAAACAAAGAAATCACATTGCTCAACCTAACTATAAAATTATATGGGCTTCGTGTTCCTCAGCTTATGAAACAGTATTCTCAAATATAGTCTAATCTTCAGAGACTTGATGTTTTTCACATTTTCATAACTGTCATAAAACATCTGCAGCAACATATGTGTGCTCCTAGGATTTGCTTTTTTATCTATTTTAAATAGCTGGTCCATTTAGGGTCTGGCTCTGCTTCTGTGGCTTCTTGATGAAGAGCAAGAAGGTAAGACCAAGCACGATAAAGTTATTCTTCATTTCTGTTGCTTAAAAGAAGCGAGTGCTTGCTAAGAGACTTTTGGAAAGAAGTGATGACTCCTACTTTTTACACCCTTACATCTGGTGGTTTGACCCCAACTCCATACCCTAGAGCACCATGCCAAAGAATCAGAGCATGTAAAGCTCTTTCAAAGTTTTTCCTTCACCATGTACTATCTTTTGAAAGAGTAGATGATACTAAGTCAACAGCTAAGTTGCTTTTGGTGTCTGCATTGTTCCTTCTCTTCTCCTTTATTTTTGTACATGTCAAATTAGAACAGAAGCTTCCTGGACTACAGATTTTTTATTGATTTTATATTTCATTCTCTTACTTTAAAATAAAAATCCAGATTCATGAATTCTGCAAATGAGTGGAGTAGTTTGAAGAACACCTAAATTTTTTTTCCTTGAAGAAACAGAAAAGATTCATTTTCTATGATTCATGAGATCACGTACTTGGAGGTGACCTGAAGTAATGGGAAGGTACATGAGCATCTGCTAAAAACTGTGAGTTAAATTTAGAAAAGAATGTACAAATCTGCAAAGCAGCAGAACACGCAAAATTGCAAATGCAAAATTTCAGAAATGAGGAAAATCGAGAAAGAATGAAGGAGGTTATTGCACAGTGGAACATGCTGAGACCAGTAGAGAAAAGCACCTGAGCTCATGTCTTAGCACAGAGACCAGCCTAAGCAACTGGGTATAAAGAAATCATCATGCAGACCAGATCTACCCAGCAGAGCTTTCCATAAACACAACCTTGTCATTGCTGCCGTACTTTATGCTTACTCAGGGTGATGGTTTCCTTGGATGCTGAGCTGAGGAGAGAAAGGGGCTGCTGCTGTGATAACCATTTGCCTTAATAGGAGGCAAAGGAGGCAGTAAAAGGCAGTAAAATCTACACCATGTCTTCTGCCTGCACATCATCTGTGTATCAAAGCACTCAGAGTGCCCTGAAAGAGCAGGGCCAGCAAAGCTGTAGAATGGCACAAGAACATTCCAAAAGGTTTTCTGGACACAGGCGATAAAGGGTCAAGCAACCCTTCCGACACACAATGATGACTTGTCATCTATTCTGTTCTCCTGAGGAGGAAGTGAAACTGGGGAAAAATGAGGAATTTTTTTTTCACTGCTCTTGGATTATATTATCCAAGCAAAATTGTCAATTATTTTTATTGTACTTCCTTCTCAGAGCAAGTGTTAGCCCAGGCAGATAGTCTCTTCCTTGTCTTTGCTGCTGTTCAGACACAGACAAAACATTTTTACTGACACACGTTCCTTAAAACAGGTCACGACAAAAAAAATCTCCTTTATCTAAAGTTATCATCTGTTCCTTACAGCAATGTGTTGGCTGCTGGCTCCTCTATCGGAATAGGAGTCTCTTGGACTGTGACATGTCTAACAGCAGTGAAGACAAAATGTAAAATCTAGCTCTCACAGCTAGCCTTACATCTTACTCAAACCCAAATAACTAAGTGATACTAACTTCACATCCGTGTATCTAAGAATCAGAGAAACATTACAGGTAGGTCCTGCTCCTCACCTCCTAAGAAGGTGATACATTGTGACCTTATTCCTTAAAAATGGTGTCCTTTTTCTTGCACTTTTCTTTCACAGTAAAAAGAAATCAGGGGACAAAAAAGGGAGAGGGGGTGGGCTGACCAGAGGTGAAGCTAAGAATCTGTGTCTCCTACTTTTCAGGTTTTGACAGCCTTCACATGAAATTTCTGAAAGTCAGGACCATTTCAGTTCTGCATATCAACAAAAGATATAAATACCCAAACTGCTCCTCCCAGCGTGATGGTGGAGGTGAAAAAGTCAGAAGTGATGAAGAACATGGGCATATGACTGTCTTGACAAAAGGTAGCATAACCAGAGTGGATTAGAGGGGAAATACAAATTAAAATGAAATTATGAACCTTTCCCTAATGGATGTAGGAAGCCCACCAGCTGGATACTCTTAGCATCTATTTTTATTTCCAAAGCTTTGCAAATGGATTTAGTGCATCAAGTTTGCTCTTCACCATCTTGACCAAAGGCAACCTCAGCTGCAGCAAAGTTGTGGCATATTTAGCACAATTTATCATCTCTGTTTCTACAGACGTTTCTGTTCACACTCTGGGTGCTGCAGCAACTGGTATTACAGTTAATGGAAAGCCTTGTCACAGAACTATGAATCCTTGTGACCTTGCATTCTGGGACTGACACAGATTTAAAGACCACTGGAACTGACAGGACGTAGTGATATTGCTGAAAAGGAAAGCTTGTTGATTAAATTTCTATTTTATGTAAATGCTGTGCAGATGACATTCAGTTATTTCATAAAATTTTGCCATGTAGTACATCAGTCAGGAGTGCAACATTTGTTCTAGATGCCTGTAGAAGCCATTACTCTTCTCTAGGAAAACTTCACTTGGCTGACAAAATCTCTTTATCCAGTTTAATTAAAGGTTTACTCTGGCAATCATAGGTAATTAAAAGGCTTTGCTAATTACTACTTGAACAAAATGAACTATTTAAAAATTATCATTCTTGAAGGAAGAAAGGAAATGGTAACTATCTGCTCAAATTTTCTTCTGGTAAAATGCTTAGGTGAGATCTTGAAAAACATTGAAGTGTGTAAGTAAATGTAATAGCAGTTAAATACTTGGAGGACTTAATCTCAAGATGATTTAATGTGAGAAAATATTATTAAAGTAGAATTAATATCACCTAATTTCAGTTATGTGAATGCTTTGCATCTACTAAGTTAGTCTTCAGTTTTTTTCTGTAATCAATAGCAATGGACAGGCAAGTCCTGGGGCTATTAGTCTTGACTGCATTAGACACTTTACACTGGGAAATACTTCTCTGACAACTGACTCCAAAGGGAGTCCAGATAATGAACTTAGACTTGATGCCCAATTCTTATAAAGCTAAATGAAATGAATCTCATCCTTTATTTCCAGATAATAATAGATGCAATCATTACAGTAGCTCCATTTTCACAAACACCCACAGTTCATTACAAGACTAACGCATAAGCATGATATTATTAACATAATTATTCTGGATAAAACACAACTATGCACTTAAAAAAAATGGGAGCAGCTTATTTTATCATCTCTTTTTTCTTTTTTAATTGCAGTCCTTAATGTACTTCACTATTCCTCATTCTAACATGAGAATATTATGTATTAGGTCTTCTCTGCTTGAAATACTACTTGTTCCTGCTTTTCATTATGCCCTTCACCTCCATTTGTTCTCTTACCGGTAAAATTGTTTTGCTTCTTTCCTTAAGAGCAAAGATACATCTTTCCATGCCCCCCTGCATGTCCTGAAGTGGCATTCTGCTTTCTTGGTATGTATCCACACTGCTGCTTCTTGGTCATCATTCTCAGTAAAACATCATCAAAACCACTTTGGTTTTGAAATCCTTCTTTGCTATAGAGGTCACTTGAAAAATTTCACTTGAAAAAGTCTTCAATGGGACAATATGTACTTCTGTTTGTAAAGAGACGCATAAGAAAAATTTAGCCTTCTATGAATGACTCAAGCAGTCTGAATTTCTCTCTTTAGAATGCTAAGGTATGATGCTGCCCAGGGCACCCAAAACTTCACCCACACAGGCACACAAAACTTGTCAGTGCTTAACTCAAACAGAAAAAGAAGAGGCATGCACTTGATCACTCTGATAATGAGCATCTTGGTGACATAAATATCAAAATATAACTCATCACCTTCTTTGTTTCTTAACAAGTCTAACTCCATAATATCAAAGCAGTCTTATTCACGCATTTCAGGTTTCACTCAGAACACTTTTTGTTACATACTGCATAACTAATTACTGCTAAAGCAACATTGTTCTAGAGTACCATGAGACTTGAATGCTTTAAAAGACACCCCCCCAACATTCTCCAAGTCTTCTATTGATGGCTTTCTCTCTTCATTCCTTCATCATTGTGCTGACCATAGAATTTGCTGAGCTTAGATTGTTCTTATTTTCAAAGGCACAGATGTTCAGCTTTTCCATGAAAAGTCTATGCTTAGCCTGTTTGCACCTCAATTTTCACCTTTAAAATATGAAGACTCTTAAGGCTTCTCCACTTTGCAATAATTCACTTTTGCAAAGCTAAATTACTTAACAACTGCAAAATATGCTGAGATCCTGCTGTAAAGAAGTTCTGATACAGAAGCTGCAAAATGATGTTATAATGCTTACAAATGCAGAGAACTGGGTATGGGAACAGAATCAGCAGTTTGGGTGACAGGTCATTTGCAAACAGAATGTGAGGGAGAATGAGGTCTCCAGGGAGTAATTTAGTTCATTGTCTGAAGATTTATACCTGCTGGTGTTGCCAGCTGAATAGGTTTGTTCCATACAAAAATACAAGTTAATCTATTATATGACTTTTTAAAATTCTTTCAAGTCTTTGTTTCAGAGAGGCACGTTCTCTGCTTAATGTACATCCTGTTGTAGCGGGATGAGGTGGTGCATTTAAAATATACCAGTTTAGGTCAATTGAACCCTTATTGTGGAAAGTTCTTGTGACAGGCACATTATTGTGGCATCATTAATAATGCTTGTTACAATAATATTCTTCTGTTTTGTGTGAGCCATAGGATTTGGAACTGGATGTCATGCTAGGGCTTCTGCAGAAGGTAATAATCGAACCTTGTCTTGAAAGTCCTGAAGAGATGCCTCATTATTTATTCTGTATTCTCTTATATTCTTATATGTATTGGCAGATTTTCATGATTTTTCTAATGGTTCTGAAACAACTTTTCAGATTATCTTAATGAATTAATAATAAAGTATTTTAATAGGATTTTTTTTCTTCCTGTCATGCAGTATTTTTTCTTCTGCTCTTGGTAAAAATATAAAACTGAAAATAAATCTTGTCTGGTTTTTGTACCTTTCAATCTTTAACATTGTATGAAAAACACTGTCTGATGTAATTGTGCAGAAAATATGTCTTCCTATTAATATGAACTCTGTAAAAATGCCTGCCTTGTTCTTGCACAGCTCAGTTTTGTATTAAACAACCTGATTTTCTCATAATGAAGATATGTGGAACTAAACTTCTCACTAATTCTCACTGTGTCACTACTCTCAGGAGAGATGCAGCTGCCACTCTGAAGCATAAATGCTGCATGACAGTGCCCAGAACAGCATTTAAAATATTATGTAAATTAAAAGAAATACTTTGTCCATTACTTTGCAGCATTCTTTCTCTCTGTCCTATCAGTGGCAAGTCTCTCTTTCCCTTTCTATCACACCTTTTTCCAGTTTGGTTGAAGAGTTCCCTTTGATTGAAAAGGGATTATGTAAAGGGAGAAACAGAATAAGAAATAGAAAAAGCACACCAGTTCATCCTTATCTTGTAAAATAAACAGAATATAAAGATTGGATCAGATTACAATTCATAGATTAAATGATTGCATAGAAGAAAGTAAATGCTAATAATTCTAATACTGGGGCAGGAAAGTGAAATATTTTATGATAATTAGGATACCATTGAAATACTAAAAGACAACACTAGAAGCTTAAAAGACTGTTGAGAAGAAAACTTCTGAATCAAAAATGTAGCTCTTCTTTTTTTTACATTTTTCTTTCTTCTTTTTAACTAGCCCGTACAAAAGTGCCTGAAGTATATTAGAAAACATACATCCAGGAATCTTCTAGTGTTGTGGAAAGTTCCAATAAAAATATTTCTACCAGTATCAATTGATAGGAAATATAAACACAAGTGTACTAAATAACAAGAGGATGAGAGCAATAAAAATGGCTGACACCTACAGGAGCAGGCCATCAAGAGCCTACCACATGTCTGCCTCCAGCTCTTCAGGACAAGCAAAGCCAGAGACTGTGAGTGAATCTTGATGACTCACAGAGGCAGGATGGTTGGGTCCTGATAGATCCGTGACACTCATCCACAAGCGAAACCCTCCCGGTAAGAGCCCTGAAAGTGGGGGGATAGATCTGAAAACTGGTGCTGCTTGTCATTGCAAGTGTAGGGGTTT
>VWPU01019876.1:0-39055 GCA_013398955.1 Callaeas wilsoni
GAACCCAAACCCCTACATTGAGGCAAAACACATCCTCAGTCTCATGCTATATACTATGCAGAGATCAGAGGGTTTGTATTCCATACATATGAGTAGATTTTTTCATAATGAAAACAACTTACAGAACAAAATTAAGAACTTCTGCTGTTCATCTGAAAGGCACAGACTCATTTGTGGTGGTGGTAACTGGATTTTAATGGAAATAAATGACCATTTACTGTGGTTGAGTTCATAAAAAATAACAGGATTGATCTACTCAGTGGCCAAACTAACAGTTCAATAAGGCAAGATCAGCTTACTCCACAAAGGCTTCAGAAATCATGTAAACATAAGTAAATGCATTATAGTTGTCTCTAAAACCAATAAAAAATAGCTCATGCACACTTTAACTACAGCTTGTTTCTAAAGATAAAAAATAGCAAGTCCAAACTATATTATTTTGTACCAAACCAGAACAGAACAGTTGCAGAAATACATGAAGGAGGCCATTGTACAGAACAGCTTTCCTTTCAGATCTTTCCATTGATAATGTCAGAAGGTTCCACTTAGCTTTGTCTAACCAGATGTCAATGAACAAAAAAACCCTTTTCCTGATCTGTTCTCCAGTGTAAAGCAATGAAATATTAATTAATACTACATTCAAATGGCTATTCAATTTAGAATAGTTCATTTTTTACAGGCAAAAAAAAAAGTAATTGACATCTATGAGCAGGTGTTCCCCGTGCCAAAAAATGTCTCACTTTCACTTATTTAAAAGGCTGGGAAATGCACGTTTGTTTGGGAAAGCCATTTATCCAGTGAAATCTTTAATTACATGCACCATAAAACAGGCACAAAATGCTGTCTCCTCAGACCTGTAACTTTAAGCCGTTGCAAAGCATGAACCGTCTAATTTCACCAAAGAGTAACAGTCACTACTTTGCTCTGTTGTTGCATGACAGCTGGATATGAACAGCTACTCTCTGCTGTGAAATGGAGGGATGCCACATGACTAGAGGCAAAGCTCTGCATTGTGTCAATGTCATTTCTGTTAAAGATCTTCTTGTAGCCTGACATCCAGAATGGAGTCACACATTATGTACAATGGATAACATTTCTGACAATATACTCTGGATGGCCTTGAGCTGATTACCACTACTTCTTCAGAAAACAGTTGTTACTGAATTGTTTCCTTTCAATAGAGTCTGCCTGAGGAAAAACAGCAAGCGAGACTGGATCGTTAGTGCTGGATATATCATAACTTTGTAATTGCCCTAGTTTGGTACTTGAAAACAATTCTTTGTCAAGGACAGGAAACAGCTTGCCTGTAGGTGCAATAAGGCAAAGAGTAGAGCTGATCTAGATGAGCATCTTTATCTCATGCTTACATGCTAAAATTTTATCTAGTTAACAATAACAAACTCAGGTTAAAGGCAAATGGTGTCTTCAGGACTGATGCTCAGTCTTTCAAGCAGAGCTCTTCATGACAGAACACAGCTGCTGATTCAGCAAGATGTTTGACTACAACGCCCTACCTGAAAGGTGAGATACAGCAATCAGTATTGGTGTCCCACAATAATTCTATTGTCTGGTATCAATCACACATCTTGCATTACAAGCAGCTCAAACAAGAGTTGAGTCTTAGAACTGACAATAGAACTGTGTAGTGTGGGTAATTGGGACCACTTAAACCCAGTGAAGATGTGAGGCAATAGGGTGATGAGATGACATGATCATTTGCTGTGGAATTCAATGACAAATCTAGCTCAAATTTCTAGAAGAAGAGGGGATGTAAAGATCAGATTTCATCTCTTGCCTATGAATCAAATCTGAGCATGCCCTTCCTTCCACTTTCTGAGGTGTGACGCTATTAGTCCTTATATTTCTCAGTACCTGATCAGTAAGGCCAGCCAAGATGGTCATCCTGTCATACAGTTCTACAGAAGCAGTCATATGTGTACCTACATACCTGTTATTACTATTTTTACAATTATCACACTAGTAGAGATGAATTTTCATCTAACATTTATTCCTCAAGGAGAGACTTTTCATAACAATTTATTTCAGAGTCAAAAAAGCTCCTCCAGAGACAAGACAACTCATCCAGAACAAAAATACCTGCTAGAAACTAACATGTTTAGGAGCTTCAGCTGAGGTGGTTTCTGAGGGGTCTCTGCAGGTGACAGAATTCTAAATACCAGCTCATCACAACAAGCACTTAAATAAAAAACAGCTTCCCAAGCATGAAATCCATGGCAAAATCTGAAATTCCTTAACTAGGAAAAGAGCCATTGCATCGGATTCTCTATGTAGCTTAGAAAAACCTCGAACAGCTTAGAAGACAAGAGTCAATGAGCACTGAAAGCAAAAGCTCAAATGAAAGCTGCATAGAATTGCTCAGAAAGGCAGGAAGTAAAGAACATGAGATGGGTGAAACACCTATATAATGCCAAACTCCTATCATGAGCTCCCATGTTGACTAAAAGAAAATTGAGAGCTTGGCAGGAGGAGCTAAATTCACTGGTACAAGAACAGAATAGGGCACAACTCCACCTGTTACGATCTTGGAGGGCCAAAAATGTATTAACTGTGAATAGCCTGAGTATCCTTTTGTGATTCTAGTATATGTGCACTCTTTAAATTATCTATTATTTATATAATTATTTAATTACATACAAGCGTTTCCCTACAAACAGAATTTTTTATTTCTATATTTATAAATATATATATTTTAAAAATTACCATTTTTTTCACTGATACACATTTCCATATTCCTATGTTGAAATGTTTAAATTGACCTAAGCCTCTTTCCCATTAACATCTTTCCATTAGATCAGATATTGACCATAATCCTCCTTCCAATAAGCTCTAAGGACATTTGACATCAATTTCAACAGGCATAGGAATAAGAATTTTTTTGTGTTTATTTCCATAAATGCAAATAGAATTTGGTATTTTCAATGTAACAACATCTTCCTTCTCTGTTTTAGTCTATATATGACTAAATACCGCAACACATACCTCTATCTATGCAATTCCAAAACAGATTTAGTAATCAATTTTTTTCTATTCATAAAATAGTATTATTATTCTTCTTAGTTATTTTCCTTTAATAGTAGGTATAATCTCGCTATGATTACTGTGCTTAGAAATGAGAAATGTATCAACTCATTAAAACATCCTGTAACAGAGATATCTGCCCTGTTAAAAGAAATACAAACAAGTGTACATTCATCTTTGAGGTTGCTAACTACATTCTGCATTTTCTACTCAAGAAAATTCCCACTGTGAAAAACCTGACAGTCATAGAATCATAGTATCATAGAATCATTACAATTGGAAGGAACCTTAAAGGCCATCTAGTTTCAACTTCCCTGCCATGGTCAAGGACACATTCCACTAGATCAGGTTACTCAAAGCTCCATCCAGCCTACTTTTGAACACCTCCAGGGATGGGGCATCCAAACTTCTCTGGGCAATCTGTTTCATAATTACCATCCTCATAGTAAAGAATTTATTCCTGATATCTAACATAAACCTATCCTTCTTCATCCTAAGACCATTGCCCCTTGTCCTTGTGAAGAGTCCCTCTCCAGCTTTCTTGCAGGGCCCCTTCAGGTACTGAAAGGCTGCTCTAAGGACTCTCCGAAGCCTCCTCTTATCCAGGCTGAACAGCACCAGCTTTCTTAGTCTTTCTTCACAGGTGAGGTGCTCCATCCCTGTGATCTTGGTAGCCTCCTCCGGACTTGCTCTAACAGGTTGATGTCCTTCCTGTGTTGGGCACCCAAGAGCTGGATGAAGCACTCCAGGTGAGTAGAAGGGCACAACCAGAGTGGAGCAGTGGGGCAGAATCCCCTCCCTTGACCTGCTGCCCACACTGCTTTTGATGCAGCTCAGGGTATGGTTGGCTTTCTGGGCTGTGAGAGCACACTGCCAGGTCTTGTTGAGCTTCTTGACCACAAATACCCGAAGTTCTTCCTCTCAGGGCTGCTGCAGATCCATTCTCTGCCCAGCCTATATTTGCCCTTGCAACTGTCCCAGCTCAGGGGAAGGACCTTGCACTTGGCCTTCTTGAACTTCATGAGGTTCACAGAGGACCACCTCTCAAGCCTGTCAAGGTCCTTATTAAGCCCTTCCTCCAGGGTGTATCAGATTAAGACTTTAGTAAAGACTGTCTGGTTTGCTCACTCTTGTGCACAATATGCAATTTACACAATCTGATTAACAGGACAATGCTTCTCAGTGCACACAATATTCCTTTCTTTCATTTACCTCAAATTTGACAGCTTTGTGAAATACAGAAGTTTTCCAATTGTCTTACTTGAAATTTCTGTAAAGCTTGGCTAAACCTACAGCAGATATTTGTAAGGCACAATGCAAATGTTCAATGCCACTGACAGCATGCTTCCGTAGTGTTTATGTCTCATGAAACTTACCTTGACTCTCTACAGTCTATGAAAGCCGAGAACATCTCTATCATAATACTTTTTTCATGTTAGGTAAATGAACTGTGCTCTAAAGAGCCTATCACTCTCCATTGGAAATTTGCTCAGTTGTAGATAGACATCTAAATTAAAGTTTGCTGAGAAGAGCTCCTTCATTCGTATTAGAAATGTCACACACCTTTCAACAGTTATTAAAAGACTGTGACGGACTCTTCACTGATGACTCCCCAAATAGAATAGGAAGCACTTCTTATACTGTGGTCCCAAATTTAAACCAGAACTAATTCAGAATACTCCTTTACCTTTTGTCAGCTTTGAGGTCTGATGCAATGATCACAATGGTCTTATCTGACCTTAAAAAATGATTGCAGTTAATTTAATCGAAAGAGGAATTTGCAGAAACATTTCCTCATTAGCTCAATTTTGCTACTTTAAAACTGTGCCATAATATGAGTCTCATGATGTGCATAACCAAACCTAGATCTTTTATTTCTGCTTCAGCTCTTCAAATTCAATTTTGAGCTCTAACTGAAATAAAATTAGTTAATAATTAATTTCCTTACAAAGACTGCACGAATGGACTTCTTTCAAAAAAAAAAAAAGATAGGAAACGTAAAAATAACTTTGTATCATCAAACCTCTAATACTACAGTCTTGATATTCATACAGTATTGTTGTAATTGCATTTCACAGATGCATTACTCTTTTATCCTTTCTTGATAGCAACGTTTTTCCTCACCGGTTGGACAATACTATTTCTTCATCCAGCCAAAACACAAATATTCATTTCTGTCTTAGAAATCAAACTGTAGGAGATAAAATAGGTGTCACATGTAATCAAATCTGACAACTTTGTTGCCTGCTTTTCATATGACCCTTAATTCAAAAACTAATTACTCAATGTGTTCTTCTGTTTCACAATCTTTATTATATGCCTCCAGACTTTGCCGCTCAGTGCTGGAAGAATTCAATCTATGTACACTTCAGTACAAGCTGTGCTCATTCCAAAGGAGTTCCAACACAGAACATAAAAATGCTCTCTCCTGTATAAAAATTAAAATGTGAATAAGTTTTCAGGCTTGTAACCACACTAAATTATAAATGTGACACAGTGCATCACATATTTAACATCAAAGTCCTTAATTCGTTTATTAGTTGAAAATATTTTTGGCTCTGCATTCACAAATCTCTTCTTCCTTAGTTTTTTAATTGAGCTTGCAGTTTAGAAGATGTATTATAAACTCTAAAACATACTGTAGGTGCAACCTTTTATGTCTTAAATCCACCATTTTAAACTTCACATGATAAAATTGAAGGTTCAACTTACCATTTTTTTCTTTCTTTTTTTTTTGGCAGTTATGTGGGAGTATTTTACTTAAACTCAGAAGCGTGAAGCAGGTCCAGAGGTGCTTTAGATACTCACACTCTCAACTTCAAAGTAGTAATATAAGCTTTTGCTTACAACCATGTGGGACATGTTTAGCTCTGGGCATATATCACTATGTAACCTATATACGGCCAATGAAAAAGATCTACTTCTTTCCATAACCTATTTTCCCCTTATAGAAAGACTGTAAATTCCTATGAGTAATGAGAATCACATAAAATAGTTTCAAACCCAATTTTAAAATGGAAGAAGTTTGAGAATATTATTTTGCTTATGTCTTATCCTCTTGTTTTTGTATTGGGAATCTGTCTTTCTGACTTCTAAGCATAAAATAATTTTCTGCCCTTTTCCTAAGTTTTGAAGACAGGAAGGAGGTGTTCAGTGTTTCCACCACTCGCCCATATAGTTGGCTCCTTTAAGATTTGTAACTGATGAGCTTTGATTATGACCATGAGGGCAGAGAAATCGAATAATTCCGGAGCACCTGAAGGGGCAGACCAACCACTAATGAGTGCAAAACAGTTTCCTGCTATGATGGCAGTGATACGGCTGCTCTAGAATTCAAATGTATCCAGCAGGTAGTACAGGGCCCAGTGAGCTGTACTGTTTCAGCTACGTAATGCTCCATAAAAAAGAATGAAATTTGTCTCCACAGGTTAACTTCTATAACCTTCTGTATATATTTATACAGAACTTTGAACGACGCTTTTTTCCCCCCCCCATTTTTGTATGTTTTTTTTTGTTTTAAAGAGCAAAGACAAAAACTGGGGAACAAATTACTTTGGCTTCCAACACTGTCATAATTAGACACTATAATGTAGTTGCATAATGAGTTACATCATGGGAAATGTCTAAGTGAAAATAAATGTCACTCTGTTGACTTACGCATGTTCAAACTCAATTCAGGATGTTACCAAACCCAATTTATTTGGTTTATGGTTTGGGTGGTTTTTTTACAAACCAAGTCTTTAGGATTTGCAAATGTGCAATCACAAAGATTAGCAACATTGTTTTGCCTGCAATCACACTTAAAATTTCTTTCAAATACTCTCCACATCATACAAAGTTATCAATTTTTAGTAAGACTATCGAATCACAACATTGCTAGAAGCACTGTATTTTTCTTAATGTGAATTTCATCTTTCTAGTTCAAGGAGTGAAGAAATCAGTAAATAAATATAAAATAGATTTATAGTTTAATCTTTCTGTACTGTTTTCTCCCCCAATTACTTAACTTTAAACCTTAATTTTTATCAGTCACTAAAATGTATATTCACAGCTGTTGTTAATACTCCACATATTACTTAAGACTTTTTCCTCCTGATATTTTACTCAAGCCAATACTGAAATGTATTGATTTCATATTCTGACTTTTATTTCACTAAAATTATGTATTCTGTTTCTTCTAAAATCAGATAATTAGTTCCTAAGCCTTTTCTATATGCTCAGCCTTGCAATGACTTTTGCATGTCCTTATCTTCATGCACTGCATATAACCAGGGTTCCGTGGAAGTTATGACATTGAGTTCGATGTGACTAGGACAGGATAAAAAGGAAATTTTTACCATATGATGCCAAATTATTCAATTCTCTTGCTTGGTTTGAAAGCGCTTCTGTGACTACTGTGCAGTACTGGATTTTTAAGGTAGAGATTTTTTTCAAAAACGTCTTTACCCCTTTCTCAAGATGATGACAAACAAATTAAATTTAAAAGAAGAAAGAAAATAAGGAAGGTGAATAGTCCTCTTTAGCCTCTGTTTTTAAAAATATGGAGATGATGTCATGAAGTTGTGTCATTCTCTGAAATGACATTATTTAGAAAATATTCTGAAGGTTCTAGGACTTCTTTCAATACATAACCGAGATCAGACATTCTTTTGAAGTAGAATTGCCTTTGTTCTAGAGCTATTTTGGATAAAGAATTAAGGAATTATTTGTTCTGTTACACTTGTTCCAAAGCACAACAAATACAGCATAGGTACTGCAAACCACCAAGTGATACTGTACAGCTTGCACCTAATAAGGGCAAACGTGGCAAACAGAAAAATGACTAACAGAGATAAAACAATCGGCTGAAAAGTTTTAGTTAGGTCTAATCTCATGGAATAATAGAATGCTTTGGTTTGGAAGGGACAAAAGACCATATAGTTCTGACCCCTTTGCCATTGGCAGCGACACCTTCCACTAGACCATGTTGATCAGGGCCACATCCAGCTTGGCCTTGAACGTTTCCAGGGATGGGGCATCCACAGCTTCTCTGGGCAACCTGTTTTAGTGCCTCACCACCCTCTGAGTAACAAATTTCTTTCAAATGTCTTATCTAAATCTACTCTGTTTCAGTTTAAAGCCATTCCCCCTTGGACTGTCACTACATGCCCTTGTAAAAATGCCTCTCTCCAGTTCTATTTGTAGCCCCCTTTAGATACTGAAAGGCTGCTCCAAGATGTCCCCAGAGCTTTCTGTTCTCCAGCCTGAACAACCCCAACGCTCTTGGCCTGTCTTCATAGGAGGTGTGCTCCAGCCCTCAGATCATCTTTGTGGTCCTCCTCTGTACTCACTCCAGCAGGTCTCTGTCCTTCCTGTGTTGGGGGTCCCAGAGGTGGATGCAGCACTCCAGGCGAGTAGAGAGCCACAACCACCTTCCTCAGCCTGCTGCCCACATTTCTTTCGAGGCAGCCTGGGGTGCAGCTGGCCTTCTGGGCAGTGAGTACACATTGCTGGCTCATGTGGAGCTTCTTGTCAATGAACATCCCCAAGTCACAGAATCACAAAATCAAAGAATTAATTAGGTTGGAAAAGACCTCTGAGATCATCAAGTTCAACCTTTGACTGAACATCACCATGTCAACAAGACCATTGCACTAAGTGCCAAACCAAGTCTTTCCTCAAACCGCTGCAGGGGTGGTGACTCCATCACCTCCCTGGGCAAGCCCTTTTAGAGTCCTCCTCAGGCCTGGTCTCAAAAGATATTAAATTATCAACAAATCATTAGTAATTACAGTATTGTTCCTATCTACATTGGACAAAAATAATTTTCTTTCTGTTGTGAATGCATTAATTACACAAGATTTTTTACTTTTAAATGTAATCTATTGGCATCTACCTATCTGATGCATTTTAGTAGGAAACATTTTACTGAAGATACACAGCAGCTCAAAGCTCTCTTATACACATATACTCTATCATTGCATGGGGTCAGGGCCAAGGGATTTTAAATTTTTGAAATTGGCACACAAAGATATTTTGCTGGACTTCCTCAGTACACAAAAAATGACAGTGCAGCTGGAAAAAGCACCACTGTGAGTCCCAAAAATGGCCAATAAAATTTGAAGCTTTTTTACTAGAAGTGCTGTCTTCATAGCAACTTCTCGAAACATGTATCTTTTAAAATTTAAATGGCACTTTGTGATGTTTGAATATTATCACATTCCAAAGAATCTTAACTCTGCATCAAAGTTAATTAGCCCAACACCCACTCACAGTAAGTGTTCTAAACAGTTTTTCTCATTTGAAAAAAGTACTAAAGTAGCATAAATATATATTTTGATTTTATATTGTATTTGTATATAATCATTACATTTATATATTAGAACAAATCTTCTAGAGAATGTATTTATCTTTTGAATAAAATAGTTTCATTCGAGAGCTGCAAGAAGAAGGATCCAGGTAACTACAAACCCGTCAGCCTAACCTTGACCCCTAGGAAGGTGGTGGAGAAAACCATCCTGAAAGCCCTTTCCAAACACATGATGGAGAAGGTGGGAGTGATCAGCATAGATTTATGAAGAGAAAATCATGCCATTAGAGTCTAAAATCATCCTGTGGTGAAATGACTACAGTATTCAGTAGATCAGGGGCTACTGCTTATCTTGAATTTAGCAAGGCTATCAGCAATGCCTCCCATAATACCACCATCCCCGGAAGAGCTTAAAAAGCTGATAGATAAGACACTTCATGATATGGTTTAGTGGGCAAGGTGGTATTCGGGTAAATTTTGGACTTGGTCTTTTCCAGCCTTAGTGATTAAATGATTCTATATTGTCCTCAACAAAGTGATGAAGCACAGGTTATATCTGCAGATGCTGAGGTGAGCTGAAAGGTGTCTGAGCTGTTGGGCTCAAAGAGTTGTGGTTAGAAGCATGAAGTCCAGATGAAGGCTAGCCAGTGGTGGTGTTTTCCAGAGGTCACTGCTGTGGCCAGTACAGTTTAATGTCTTCAGTAATTACCTTGATGATGGGACAGAATGCAAATTTGCAGATGATTTGCAAACTTGGGAAGAAGTTTTGACACAGCGGATGCTTATGTTGTCAAAGTAACCTTAACAGGCTAAAGAAATGGGCAAACAGTAATAATCTCAGAACATTCAAGAAAGGGAATACTAAATCCTGCACCCAGGGAGGAATAACTACATGCACCAGTACTGGCTGGGGACTGACTGGCTGGGAAGCAGCTTTGCAATCCTGGTGGAAGAGCCAGCAATGTGTCTTTGTAGCAAGGAAGGCCAATAACTTTTTCTGGGTTGAATTAGGAACGGGATCTCACCACCTGCAGGTTGACTGTGTGATCCTTCCTCAGCACTGGAGAGGCCACAGCTGGAGTGCTGGGTCCAGTCCTCAGTTCCCTGGTACACAGGGTAATGAAAACATGGAAGTGAGTTGAACCCAGCACCATGAAGATGTCCAAGAGTTTTGAGCATGTGACCCACACTGAGAGGCTGAGAAGCTTGCATTGTCCATCCTGGTGAAGATATGCAGGGGCATCTTATTCATGTACACAAACAACTGATGAATGTGAAAGTTAAGAATATGGAGCCAGGCTCTTTCTCTGGAGAAAGGTCAAGTGGTGATAAGCCACTACTGAGACAGGAGACTTCATTTAAACATAAGGAAAAAAAAAATCATCACGAGAGTATTCTAAGACTGGAGCAGGTTTTCCAGGGTGGTTATGCAATCTCCACCCTTGGAGATATTCAGTAGGTGGCTGGACATGACCCAGAGCAGTCTACATTTGGTGACCCTCCTCAGAGGAGGAGGGGTTGGACAAGACAATTTCCAGAGGACCCCTTTAACCTTAACTCAATCCTGCAATTCTGCTTTTCAAACATTATATGTTGACAAATAATATGTGCTGTAAGACTATATTCCCTACAATGTAGTGCTACTTGTGGGCTTAATGATAAACTAGATTTTTCCCCTACTTGTGACTGATTAAGAGACAGCCAGGGAACTTCAAAAGAATCAGAAGACTTACTTACACATCTGGTAATTCATGAGGGTCTTTAAAACAAACTTCACTCTGGTATCCATATGAGGTATTGCTCTAACTAGAAAATTAAGATAGCAATTCAAGATCCTACAATGAAATTTTACTTATTTTATTAATTACCTGGTCTAACAAGAGTTCTAAAATGTTAGAGGTAAGTTTTCTAAGAAGATAATGATTTCAAATTCTTAAAAGTGTTTTGAACATATATTAAAAATTGATGGATTTATAACTGCAAGCATAACTCAGTTCTTATAGCCTTATAAACAAAACAGTTACATCCACATTGCTGGTATCCTGTTGAAGCTATTTAATTTTAAAGACATTTTTTGCAACTTTCTTCAGTAGTAAGATATTCAAAGAAATTACTGGAAATAATGGTTGAGAACTTACAAAAATTTTTCATTGTAACATCCATCTAACCTGCTTTTTTGTCCAATACACCTCTTAACTTCTTGCTAAAAATAGAAATGCCACAGTCAATAATTTACTATTAAAACAAAAATAATTCCTTAGACTAAGTATGCATTAAGCAACATGCTAACTGGAAATTCCTTGGCAAAAGTTCTACGTTGATACGAAATTTATGATGAGACAATGTGATGACTATGTGTTGAATGCAAAATATTTTATTAGAAAATCTTGGGACTTCTGGTGACTTATAGATAGTAAAACTAGGGACATTTTTTAAATTTTGGAATCTCCATTCCCATAGAACATAGGCTTGATGCACATGCACAAGACAGCAATTTCATGCTCCATTGCTTTTGATGTGACATAAAACCTTAAGAATTTATACATTGTGTCAGATCAAAGATATATCTAGGCTAGGATCTTGTGGCCATTACTGACTGCACAGAAAAGAGTAAAAACAGAGCAAGCATATTTGGTGCTTTCCCTTAATAGTGTCTCGTCTTCCATCTATTTTCAGTTCAGGGACTTTATGAAGTAGATTGCTTTTCTATGTACTTACAAACATCAGTGAATTTCTGTTCAATGAATTTGCCTAGGTATGCCCTTGAGTAAAAGTAAGTTTTAAATATCTATTATGTGAGATTCTCCAGAGCTCAGTGAGTTTCTGGTTTGTCAAAAATCTTAAGAAAAAGGCTGAGTTCCTAAGAACTATAAACTCTCAATACAGGATGAAAGTAAGGGTTAGTGAAATGCTAAAGCATTCATAATCAAAAAATCTAACACTTTCAGGAGATTTTTTTTTTTTTGATGCAAGTCTTTTCCATAGATTTTACAACAGCAGAACTGAAAATTGTAAAACCATGCAAAATGTTTGAAGTAGCTACATTTAAATAAAGTAATAAAAAATTACTCTTAGATTTTTAAACTCAGATATTGTAGCTTGACCTACCACTTAGCTGACATGTAATTTGATTTAAAATCATATTATATATGTTCTTGCTCTTCTGTATTTACACAATTTTAGTAAACATATTCTTCATCATATTTATTCCCTTTATTTCATTTCTAAGGTCTTCCTAGTCATGACTAGGTCTGATGAATACTGTTGTTGTTATATGATTTATGAGTAAGTTAACATTAAAAAATTTCATGGACTAATTCTCCAGGCTTCTTGCAGAACATTCTATATAGAAGGGATTGTTATGGTTTTTTTCATACCTTACTTATAGTGCTTTGGAAGACCGAGCATTGAAACAGCCCTTGCAAATATTTAATGACATCAATCTGCTAAAAACAGACAGATACTTTAGGCTCCCATGGTTTCTCCTACCCAAATCCATGTTACTTTTTAACTTTCTTCTCTCAGTTAACTGAGTAAAAAATAAGCGTAATTATATACTCCGCAAAAAATCTTTTTTCCTTTTTCTCCCCTTGATGAGTGACTCCTGGAAAGCAAATTCTCTTCAGGACTGTTCACTGATTAGAAACTAACTGGCAATGGAAACTTTCTTCATGCATAGCACCAAACTAAAACAGCTCTTCATGTCTTCCCAAGACTAAACATCTGCTCACACCAAAGCAACAGGAACTTGACCCTCAGTGGACAAGGGCACCACCTGCTGACACCTGCCCTTTTGCTGACTTCCCTACTGCCCTGCACTGAGTCTGATCTCCTCCTCTGTTCATGGCAAGAGAACCAGCAATTTTCAAAATCCCTTTGAATATTCCATGTTCTCACAACCAATGCTTCTTCAGGTACTTCGAATTTCAGCTACACTTTTGGGTCTTAGATTCTTGGTCTGAAATTACTCAGTTCTTTTTCCTCCACATTACACCATCTGGCAAGGGTTTTTTCTCTTCAGTTTTCCAGAACTGATTTTTCATGACCAGCTTCCTTTTGATTTTACACAGATTTCCAGAAAGCAATAATGTGGATATAAAAGGAGGAAGCCATTACATGCAGACTACTTGTGAAAAAAAGCATTTCTGGAAATGCATGTTTTAGACTACAAAATTCAGTAGGACAACTTTAAAGAGAAATGTAGATCGTAAAATACTCCTTTGTCAAGCATTTTCAAGATTTTTTTTTTTTTCCCACAAACTTTGCCCAAATCTGAAAATTCCTGTGGCTGAAGATTGGACAGTGATGCAATTTATACTTCTAAGAATATACATTTTTTCATCTTTTCTTAAGTCTTTTTCTAGTAAAGGTTCTTTTATTGAGACAATAGGATCCTTAATGGTTTTTGAATCAGCCACTAATTTACTTACCATTTGCCTGAAGGACACAGCTTTAACTGTAGTTATTTTTCTGTCATTAACAGTCAATTTAATTTATATTCTAAATGCTCTAAAATTATTTTGCAAAAATGTTATCTTTAGTTTTAAACAATGGAAAAGATTTAGATTAATTTTATGATTACTAGAACAAATCCGCAAGAAAGTAGGTTAAAAAATCATGAAATGCCTTTGATCAGGAAAACTTCTGGGCTCCTTGCCAGTTTCAAAAGAAAAGAGAGATGTTCAAGGTAAAGATGTTGGTGTTTAGCTGGTGTCTCAGGCAGAATCTGGAAACAGAGACCCTTACATTTTGAGTCCTTACATATGCAAGAAGCCTTGCTGAAATTAATTGGGGAAAAATAAAGCACTCAAAAAAAAGTTTCTGTAGCAGACAAAAGTAAGATGCAGATAGACAAAAATGAGCAGCAGCACTTTTCAAGATTAGAATACTCTTGTACATAGGGAAGTATATATAAGCTATAATGCTTAAATCTATGGTACAAGGTCATATAACTCTTGTAGCATGTGTAAAGAAGAAAAGTTCAAATAGGCACTAAATTAGCTTTGAGATACCTCAAACATGGGTTGTCTGTTTCTTTGGGGTTTTCCATTTTTTGGTTTTTTTTAAGAATGAGAAAGGAAAATAATAGTGTAGTCTTCTGAAAATAGTTGCATAAGGAACCATAAACTTTTCTGGGAAAAACAAATGGGAAGACTCTTAGCTGTTTGGAAGGAATAAGCATCTATTACAGGTAGGAAGATACGTCACCACTTGGGAACATAAACTGAGAACATCCTGTAGATTAAGATCCTGTGAATCCTTGCAATCTATGTTCTCCTCCCATCAGAGCAGAGGGTGTCAGGCTCTTCTGACAGAACAATTCTGCACTAGAAAGGGAAGGAGGAAGTCTTTTTAATTAGGGCCCTTTTCTATTAAATATTTATGCAACGGGAAAATGTTGCAGTAGGCAAAAAAGGGGACTCACAAGGATATATTTCCTGATAATCAGATCTTTTCCTGGGAGGGGAAACTGAACAGAATGATCCCATCAGTCAACTGAACAGCCTAATAACAGTCTTAGACACCTTTTTCTCAAGTTGTGTTCTATACATAAATGAGAAAATATTAAAGCAAGAGGTTTTTTATTGACTTTCAAAATTAATATATGTTTAAAAATTTTCCTGACAAAGGGGTCCATGGATAAGTGTTTACTGCATATTTACTACACAATATATACTGAAAAAATCAAAAACTCCTCCAGTGCACTTAAACAAGAAATGCTTGAGCCATGCTTTGTACTTCATGTCATTTAAGCAACAGTAAAATCTGCCATACAAAATAATGTTTTTATTCCCTTTTTTTAAAGCAGCTTATTCAAAACTTGTAAGTGCTCAGAGGAAATTAGATTAAGCTATACAACAATATGAATATGGGCTATATTTGCTACTACCATCTCAGTAGAAAGAAAAGGCAAAATGTATCTTAAAATACACCTAATACTTGATATGATTAATGAAGATCTACTACTTTTGATGAACAGAACTGTTTTATGGCATTTTAATGTATATCCAGCATTATTCTCAATAAAAATTGACCTAGAATTTACCAAACTATGTTAAGTGCATTTTTTCTGAAACATAAAGCTATTTGCCAAAATACCTTATAATATTATTAAACATGGAAAGTAATGAATGCAAAATTATTCTCCCACAAGCCACTTGCGGTAAAATATGACAGTGATCCAATCTATTACCTCTCTTGCTTGAAACTCCAGGCAAGGGTCTCCATTTATTATCCTTGATTGCTCATGTATGGTGGCTTAGATGAATGGATCAGTGATAGAAATAAACTGTTAAAGGCTCTGTGTCTCAGAGACCTCCCAAACAGCTGAAAAAAGATGGTTACAATGACATATGGTATCAAAAGCAGACCCCCAAGTTCAGAAGAACCAGTAGTTTGGGGATATTTTTCTCTGACAGATGATCCAAAATGTGCAAACAAGGAAAGGTTAGTTATAAGACTACTCCCTATGAAGCAGCTAGCAGAAATGGACAGATATGATCACAACATGAGTGTCATCTGCTTTACTTCGAGATCAAGTATTCTGTAGTTTCCTAAAATTTATGAGAAAGACTGGCCCTAACTTGTTTTTGCAGAACTCCATGACATTTTATCCAGTGCTTTCTCAGTTACTTGAACTGCTGTAAATGAAACTCTACTTTTTCCAAGTCACCACTCCACTGCTCAATGAAAAATGAACACTTCATTTTCTTAAGTCATTATGGCACTACTGGCCCCAAAGAGAAATTTTAAGTTCTAATAATAATCATCATATAATAGTTAGAATGGTTGATGGAAATTGTTTCTAACCTTAAAGTTTTATGTACACATCACTTGAGTCGCAATAGAATTGCTTCTCTGTTTCCCACTTCCTACTACTTCCTACTTCAAATGAATTAAAATTGTATTTTGCTGGCAGTGCAAAGGCTGAGCATGGCAGATCCGGCCTCACTCTATTTTCACATTACTGCAAACTAGGAGACACTTGTGAAACAATAGATTTACACTGCTATAAAATTATGTAAGTGGGCTAAGCAAGCAAAAATAACAAGCCTCGTCGCCCCGTCTGAAAATGCTTGGAGCTCCTCCAATAAAAAGGTCATGTTCCAAAAGATGAGCTTAGTCTTTAGCTGATGTGGTAATGGACACTATAAAACCTTAAAATGTTCATGGCTGGCACAGTGGCTGACATCCACACATTTGTGACCTCAACATTTGTGTGCTGCAACAATGTCTAAACTGCCAACCCAGAAGAAATGCTTATTGCTCCAGGAAAAATAACTTGTTCAAACTGTAGAAGGATATTTACGATATAGGTGGTTGGTACCATGAAGGTGGACAGGATATAGGAACCTAAATAAATCTCACTGCATCATTGTGGAGCTATGTCTTCTATACTAGCTTCATGCTAAATGTAGAGGCAAACCTAAGGTAAAGAAATGTGAGGTCATGATAATACTCAGAAATATTCCCAAGACTAACCAATGAGATTGCTACTTCTTTAGTCACCACGGTCTCTGAGGAAATTCTCAATATACTGCATGATAAATCTCTTAGTGAAAAGAACAGCAACGAAGACAGAAGAGGACAGTGCTACCTAAATCTGGATCTCAGTGCTATGTCTGCACTCCAGAATTAAACATATTTTTCTCTCTTTAATTCAGGTACAAACACACACACACACACACACAGAGGACAAAAAAGGTAGCTGTTATTTTAATCAGGAGTGAAAAATACTGAGAAGCCACAGTGGACCTTAGGTGTAAGTTCGTGTGCAGTATCAGGACAAGACTACCACAAAGAAAAAAATATGCAAAGAGTGAATGTCAGAAATGTTCATACTTGTGGAACCAATATTTCACAATGAAAATTAAGAAATAGAAAAAGACTATCTCTGTTAAAAAAAATAAAATAGGAAAAATACCTGAAAGGGAAAAAAAAAGAAAGAATAAAGAGGAGGAGGAAGATTTATTCCTTTGTAACTTCTGTATGTTACTGCAAAATAGCAAAACTGAGATACTGTTTATGATTTAAGACATCCACTTGTCAGTAGCTAGCACACTAAATTGGTAATTGTTCACAAAACCAGCTAAAACATATCTATTGGTTTTACATGTACTGGTAAAGGAGAACTGGCACCATAAAATACTAAACCCCACAAGTTTTTAGCTTCTCTTCCACATCTCAGTGCATTTAATATCCTTCTGTCATATTATTTATGACTTCACAAAGAAACCAGTTATTTCCCATTATCTCTTCAATAAATAAGTAAAGCAGAGCATGCTGCAGCACTACAATTCATTAATGAGATGCCTACAAAATCGTCACGGTGTCTGGTCTCAGAAGCTTGCACAGCATCTAACTATTAGTGTTCACCTCATCCCTGAAGAGTAATTGCATTTTTTACACATTGATATGTTCCAACCTGACGGCTGAGACACACATTTTAAAGGGGATTCCATAAAGTAAGTAAACCTTTCCATGACACATTTAACATTTAAAAAACCAAAAATTGTACAAGTGTTTCCAGTTTTCATTAACATTTCCACCAGTCTATAATAAGAGCATTGCCTTCTTTTCTTATAAGGAAAACAGATCACAACTTTTACCTTGGATTTCATGTGGGAAAAATCTGACACTCCAGCTCTCATTGTAATAAACTAATGATATAGAAATGTTACATTATATACCATAAGATATAACTAAAATCCTGATCTAAAATCTGCTGAAGAAAAAGAAAGCCTTTCCATTAGCTCCTGTCGGCTTTGTCTTCAACCCCAAATGCTGTTAGAAATCATTACACTTTCCACCCATTTATCTATATTGCTGCTTAATAAAAAAATGCACAGGTAAAAAATATTCCTCTTTTTTTTGTTAGATCAATAAGACTGTCACAAATGAAATGACTTCTACATTTAAAAAAATAAAATATTTACCAATATTTTTCAAAGACAGCAAGTACAGTGTTTCCTGTAGTTTCTACTGGCCTTTTTTATCACAAGACATAGTGTTCATAATGCATATTTCTTTAGTTTTATTCACTGCAGGTTCTCTCATTTAATTTCAGTAGTTTGTAGTACGGTCTCATAATATTCCTGTACATTATTTTCTTCTAGCAATATTTTATATAGTGGAACAAAAATTTCAGTTGTGTTTTCCACTATTTATTAAATGCACTATCAAGGACAGAAGATTTAGATGCTGTGAGTTTTTTGCAGTTTTCCTCTTTTATTCAACTAACAGAAAAATATTTATCTGAGACTCTTTAAATACATGCACAGAGGCTACAGTAATATAACCATAATGCCTCAAGAGAAGTTTTTTTTTTTCTGAGGTGACCTGTTCAATATATTCTGAATCCTTTCTCCTGAGCAAGTTCTCTATTTGAGTGGACAATGTCATTAGGGAAAAGCACCTTGGGCAAAGAAACTTGAAAATGGAATGAGGAACAGTTAAATTGCATTAGATCGTTAAACAGAGCAGGACCCCCAAATCTGAGTGAGGAAATAAAAAGGAATAAAGAAAAATAATTCTCGGCTCTGACATCATAACCATTTCATTTTGTTCTCCTGGAATGGGATTCAAGTAGAAAGTGAAGACACTTTTGGTGCATGTATTTAGGTTTTTGTACATGAGTTAGTTTTGAAGATCACGTTGCAGTCATTGAGTCTAGAGAGTGATTTACCTCACCTGAAAGCACAGATATATTAAGCATCTCACCCAGGGTAGTACTTAGACACTCCTAAACTCAGTTGTTTTTTTCTTCAAGTATGTGATTCAAGAAAACAGAGAAAAATCAGCATTATTTTCATATAAGATAAGGAAAAATAAATTTCTCAGCAGAAAAGAAAATCAGACATAAGATGATTGGTAAAATTTCTGGAAGAGTAAATCTCAGCAAAAAAACTTCTTTAGTCAACAACCAATCTCAGGCAATAAAGATAAAGATACATGTTTATCCAAAACTCATTTACACATGCTATATGATTACTGTTTAATAAGCCATTTCCTTCCAGGAAACAGTTGTGAATATGCATAAAGTCATTCATGCACTGCATTCACGCCAACAAAGCTGCAATGTTCTCTGAAATGGAATAACACCCAAGAATAAAATCTAGTCTCTCTCAGTCCTTACAGAATTTTCAGAGTATTGGCATTCATGTCTCACATCACAAAAAAAATTAACTGCAAGCTTATTTGTTTTTCATTAAACAAATTATTTGTCTAATGGTTATCACGTAATGGAGGAAAATAAGGAAATGTGATGATCACTAGGAGTGATGGATTTTAATGTGGAAAGGCAAGCAAGCACATAAGTCCATATAATAACCATTGTGCTGTTAGTAAGTCTTAGCCAGTCATTCATTTTAACTGATTGTTTGACAGACTCTTGTTAGGGAAATGAGGTTTTCTTCTTTATACCCATTTTATATCCAGGATCAAAGAATCATCTAGGTTAGAAAAGATCACTAAGGCATTGGGTCAAACTGTTAACCCAGCAATTCTGTGTTCACCACAAGCTACAAGCCTTTACCAATTCAGGTATGGTGACTCAACCACTTCCCTGGGCAGTCCATTCCAATGCTTGAGCCCTTCTAGTAAATAAGGTTTTTCTACATCCAATCTAAACCTTCCCTAGAACAACTTGAGGCTCCTGTGCTATCGTTTTTACTTGGGATAAGAGACCGACACCCATATGGCTACAACCTCCTTGTAGGTAGTTGTAAAGAGTGATAAGGTGTCCCCTGAGCCCTCTTTTCCCCATCCTAAAGAACCCCAGCTCCCTCAGCCGCACCTCATGACTCACTCTCTAGACCCTTCACCACCTCCGTTGCCGTTCTCTGGACACACTCCAGCCCCTCAGTGTCTTTCTTGTAGTGAGGGGCCCAGAACCAGACACAGTGCTGCCTTAGCAGTGCTGAGTACAGTATAGGAACTTATCCTAATATAGTTAGCAGGACAATCCCAAAATATAGGCAGAACTATCCATTCAAATGTCCTTTATGCCAGAAGAATAATGAGGAGATGTAATATATGACACATTTTTCACAGACTATTTCAGTAAACAGATCAACCAAGAGATAAAACCTTTATTGCTCTAAATAGCACTGTTATACCAGTCCAAAATTAGATACATCAGGCTCTGTCTGTCATGTTCTTGGATGATATTAATGCGTGATATACTTTCAAGGTTCCTTGAAAGTTTCTGTGAGTTAGCAAGGCTTTTGATAAGCTAATGAAAAAAATGCCAACTTGTTCCCTTTTTAGCTGTAAGAAACAGTAAATTCTCTATTCCAGTGTTAATTATGACCATTTCTGTGAAATGCTCAAGTTGGGATCTCATGTATGACTCAACATCCATGTTAGCAGAGGAGATGCTGTATCATTTGCTTCCCATTAAGATTTTCTTCTTGACAAAAAACAGATAAACCTGTTACATCAGAAATTGGAACATTCTATTTACTGTTTTCCTATTGATGAAACTATGCTTCAAATACATATAATTAAACTCTATCCTTTGTTTTCTCTCACCCTGTGTCTGCATAAGGTACTGAGAGCAATACATGTATTGGAGGAATGCCTGTTAACACTCCCACAAATTTGAGATAAAATCCTTAGAGTTTGACATAATTAAAAAGAGTAATTGTTGTCCTGGTCAATATCTTGCTAGAGATTTTTATACAAAAGCTTGATACAAAGCCCTCTTAGGTGAAACCAAAGACTCTATTTGATTTCCATGGGCTTTGGATCAAGAGAACAGCACTAAATCCTGCAAGGCATTCAAAGACTCACAGATGCTGCAGCATTTATGCACCTTACATTGAAATTTTTTTTACATTTTTGTGTTCTGCAGTTGACAAAAGTTTTCATCACCTTGTAGATTATGATCTTTAATTACATAAATAGCCAAAGAAAGTAAGAGTAGTAAGAACTATTTGTGAGTTTAAAGTATCTGTTTTCCTGTTTGCACAGTATTCGAGCTCTATGATGTTACTGGAGACTCTGAACATTTGCTACTTGAGAATAGCTATAATGTATCCATTGTCCACAATTCTTTAAAAAGTATTTAGGAAAAAAAGCCTCTCTCTAATCTAAGTTTGATCCAACCCATAGTTAAGTTATTTTCATTAACTGAGAACATGAGAAGGGGAAGGGAAGGAGATGAATTAGTGCAAAAATAAAGCCCTGTCTGTGGCTGGAAGTAAATGACATGGGTAAGGACATAAGCAAAGGCAAGAACACCGCGATACTACACCTGTTATATCGTCAGCAATCTGTAACTTATACCCAAGGCAGAAGTTGTATCTTTTTTATTTGATGTGCACTGGTGGATATCTTGCCATTAATTTTTCTAATTTTTTTTTTAAGTCAAAAAAAGAATGGACCAGTAATGTCTGTTTTATAAACTTTCACCATTAGATGAAATTCTTCTTTCATAGCATTGTTTCTGAAAGTGTTCTCAATTCCACACATGGATGAAAAGTCAAAATTGCTTTTAACTGAAATCCCAAAAGCAGTTTGAATCAAATAAGCCAAATGCGTAATTTTAGGTTTTTGTTCTACATTTCTAAAAGAAAATGAATAAAAAGTAAGTGGATTTCATTCATGTCATTTTGGAAACAGGAAATTCATAAATTATATTTTCCAACTACATTTTACTTTTATCAAAGTCTCACATAAGAAAAAATATTCAAAGATTCCTGAAGAGATTTTCTATTACCTTACATTGCAAGAGCTCTTAAAGTTTCGTTGTGAAATTTTTAGAAGAAATATGAGGTTTCTTTGGGAAAAAGTTTTAAATATTTATTTGAACATATTCAATTTATTCTGTTTTTATCTTAGAACCTTAGAACATTATGAGTTGCCAGGGACTTTAAAGATCATCTAAATCCAACCCCCTGGCTTTGGGCAGGAGCACCTTCCACTAGACCAGCCTGCTCAGAGCCCCATCCAACTTGGCCTTGAACACTTTGAGGGATGGCGCATCCACAACCTCTTTGGGCTACCTGTTCCTGTGCCTCACTGTCCTCTCAGTAAAGAATTTTTTCCTACTATCTAATCTAAATATCTCCTGTTTTAGTTTAAAACCATTCCTCCTTGTCCTATCATTATCTGTCCCTGTAAAAATTCACTCTCCTTCATTTTTATAAGGTCCTTGAGGTACTGGAAGGCCACAAAAAGGTCTCCCTGGAGACATCTCTTCTCCAGGCTGAACAACGCCAACTCTCTCTGAGCTGAATTCATAGAGGAGGTTCTCCAGCCCTCTGATAATCTTTGTGACCCTCTTCTGCTGGCCATGCCGCTTTTGATGTAGACTAGGATGCAGTCGGCTTTCCAGGCTGTAAGTGCACAGTGCTGGCTCATGTTCAGCTTTTCATCCATGAGAACCCCCAAGTCCACCCTTCAAGTCCATGTCTGACCAACTTGAAGATAAGAATGTTGTATGGGACCATGTCAAAGGCCTCACAGAAGTCTAGGTAGATGACACTGGTCTGTCTTCCTTTGTCGACTGTTGCAGTCACTCCATCACAGAGGGCCATCAGATTGTTCAGGCACAATTGGCCTTAAGAAAGCCATGTTGGCTGTCTTGAAATACCTCCTTGTGTTGTATGTGCCTTAAAATTATTTCCATGAAGATTTGCTCCACAATCTTCCCAGGCACAGAGGTAAAGCTCACCAGTATGTTGTTCCCCATATCCTTCTTTCTTCCCTTTTTCAAAATAAGAGTGATGTTTCCCTTCATCTGACTGCAAAAGTTCTTGGTTTTTTTAATAATTCTCTGATCAAAGTCAATAACCAGAATCACTAAAGTTACCAATTTCTATACTACGGTAAGGAAATCTTGTGAACAGGTGTATTTTTCTTTACCTCACACCACAAACACGCTGTAGTGAACCTGACTGAAAGAGCACAGTACACTGGAGAGTTAGTGATTCACATAACAGAGAAACCGAGCAAGTATAGCAGACCATGCTGAACGTCCAGCCCAGCCTTCCGGCTGTGCTGTGTTGCACAAACACATTGTCTGCAGGACAAACCTGCCCAGATTACTGTAAGAGAGGAGCCTCCAGGTAACTCAGTACTGGTGATTACTCCACCTGCATGGCCTTGCCTTCATCTAAAAGTGCAGCAAGAAGTTCTCATGAAAATATCCTTTATTGCAAAAAATAAATAAAAATTATGCAATACTGCAAAGAACCAAAAGAAAGATCTCTGCATGCACAGGATCTGTGCAGCGTGCTGTGGAATAATCCCCCCAACCCATCCCATGCTAAGCAAATGCATAGTTCCCAGCATCTGAAGGTGTATAAGGTTGACTAGATAACAATATTTCTCTTTACTCTATGTTATTAAAACATCTGTTTTATTAAGTCATTTGTTGTTGTACCTTTCTTATCAGGATTCAGAAAAGATCCTGCATCTATGCTCTCTCACCTCACATCCCACCACTCCACCCTGGTGCAGAACACTAGCCACTATCAGGCTGCTTTACTGAAGGACTAACAATTCCGTTTAAACACTGTCTTTATCTATTTCTCTCTAGGAAAATGGTTAGGTAAATAATTTTTCTGCAGACCAGCTTCATAGGTCCCTGTTCTCAATTTGTTTTGAAAGGCAGTGGAAAAGGGTTTGGTATATTAAAAATATAAATTCAAATCTCAGAAGGATGTAAAAAACTTTTCAGACCAGGACTTGTTCCAAGGACAACTTAAATGTAAGCAAGAGGTTTAAGAAAGAGTTTCTTTCCCATCATTATCATCACTCTTCTAGCTTTTCAAAAGCATTATCTTGAACTGCAAATGGGAAGAGAACTATTTTTATAAAGTATTAAATCAAAATTGTTACCTCAAATAATGAAATAACCACTGTTTCCCCTCAAAGGAGAAGCAACTTTTCATTAGTTATGCAGGACAGCACTTCTTATTTGGAACTTTATGATAAAGCTGGCCAGTTGAGGGGAACAAAAAAGAGGAAATACTGTTTCTTCTGTAGTTCATTCATCTCTTTCCACAGACACAAAAAAAAAAAAAAGAATATGCCACTTAATGCATAAAACAACAAAATTTCAGGAAATCTTACCCAAAAAAAAAAAAAGGAACATACTGAGGGTAATGTTATTTCATACTTGTATAGAACTGTTCTAGCTGGTAAATTTGAGATTTGTTGTTCTGGAAAGCAGATCATGAAGAAAACTAAAATGAGTTAAACCAAATCTTTGTTGATAACAGGATTTCACACCAAATTACAGAATTCCCTTACCAGAGAGCTTGGTATGATTTGCAGAGAAGTGAACAAAGTTCAGAAGGGAAACAAGAAAGACATAAACTCTGAAGCAGTTTTGACCATAATACCCTGTCATGGCCTTCAAGGTTCTGTAGTACTTCAGTCTGGAGTAAGCTTTAGAGAAAATTGTATTTCTGTAATTGAATTAAATATGAAAATGACTACTGCAATGAGTAGAGTGTCCCTGCTGAAATTTATTGTAGTGTGTCTCTCAAATTTTCAGTCTGCTTCACAGCTATGCACTGGCAACGCCTAACTGCAGTCTAGAGCTCTGAGGCCTCCTGGAAGAGCACTGGCATGAGGGTATACATCTGACATTTCTCCATTGGGACACTTCAGAATTGAACAGTGGTGAAACAGCTAACAAGACCACCACGTGGCTTGGTCTTTAGGTTTCCTGTTCAGATGAACAGAAATAGTTTACAACCCTTTGAAGGGTAATCAAGGTATTCAAGCTCTCCATATCTTAATTCACAAGCATTGCTCTTTGAAGAATGACTTCTTTCCTGCAGAAAATTACAGTGGATACTTAAACTTTCTTTCAGATTTCTAGAGGCTTCTTCTAAACCAGCATAAACATTAAATCTCTCCATTTTTCAAATTTTAAATTTTTGCTGTGTTGTTTGGAAAAGGGCAAAGAATTGGCAAAAGCACTGAAGTGGCCTTCAGGGTTACACAAAACAAGAATATTTTGAGTTTAAATGTAGCAGATATGTTGCCTTTTTGATGAAGTGGGAATTGCTATCAAATGCCAAGCATGTACTCTGCTATGATCTTTGAAAGGAATATGTTATGGGCCTTTCACAGTTATGCAACTTGGGAACAAGGACAGTTGATCAAACCCGCTACCCACGGAGCTTGGGATTTATCTCATCCATTTCCACTTGGTACTTAAAGTCTCCACTAATTATAATAAATTTCATTTATGCTCAGTGCAGAGGAATGAGCACATCCAGATGCCTGCTTCTCTTCATTACCTCCTAAGTGAGAAAAGGATGACTAGTTCAGAACTATTTAACTTTTGGAGGAGTAAGGTAAGACCTATAAATATCTCCCAGAGATAGTAAGCAACTGGCAGAGAAATAAGTTGGAATTCCACCTCCAGATTCTTCCATAATAATTCTATTGTACAGCATGTCCTATTTATCTCCTTTAAAATAGTTTTATATCCTGATTGTCTTCTTTAAAAACCACACAGCTAAGATATGATCTCTGAATTCTATAGCTATATCCTTCCACACAAACATAGGGACTGGGAAACGAACTATGTACAGACAACATGAAAGGTTTATTTAAGGAAACCTTTCTGTTGCATTTGGATTTGTTTGTTTTGAAAACAAAGGAACCTCTGAGAATAGAGAGTGAACTAGAAAACAGGTATCAGAAAGTATATTAAAGCAGAAGATACACCATTGAGAGAGACTAAACAGATGAACCAACCTGTTTTCAGCCTTTTGATATAACTATCTTTCAAAACCACTTATGTGGATCTAAATCCGTATTTCCATCCATTTTTCTGTCCAGTATTCCAAATCATCTATCACTTTGCTCTGTATTTACTTAATTTTTTTGCAAAGACATAGCAAGCAGTGCATACTAAATGTTGTCACTACACAGAGTAATAGGGAAAGCTCACATACAGTCTGGAAAAGTGTTGCAAGACCTCAAACCTCTTTCCTACTGCATGGCCAAAATCACAGTAAATCCGCTCCGTGGATGACTGCCTGACAGACATCGTGCTGTGCTCATGATGTGAAGAGGGCTCAGGGCAGAGAGCTGCCAGAAGGCAGTTGCATCCAAAAGGATTTGGGCAGTTCATTCCAGGCACTCTTTTCTGTCTTCTAGAGACCTGAAACAAAACTGGTTCCTACCTCTCCCTCCCACAACTAGGATTTGATCTTATATGTGCACTGTTGCAGAAAGATGTCTATATTTTAAAATCATTGGTCATGTGTGCCAGACACAAGGAGTCAGCACCATCTCCGGTCTGCAGCTGTGCCTGTCCCCAGAGGAGGAGAGAGACTGTCACAGCTCTGCCAGTGCAGCAGGAGGCTGAACCGTGCTGAAGGGCTCACCAGCACGACTAGCAACATTGCTTCTCCCATGAATTATTTAATGCACTAAATTTCGAAAATTTGGGCCTTCACAGGAAAGAAACTGTAGACTAAAGGAATGATGATGGTTGCAGCCTTTCAGCAGCTGCAACTTCTACAGCAATCTGACAGTGATGGGATGAAGGGAGAGAGGGATCAGAAGTAGCATGTGGTCGGACAAGGACAGTATACATATCACATATTACCTGGGGCTTTTTTTGTAAGGAGATTCCTTTATAGTATTTACCTCTAAAACTCAGCACTTTTTGACACAGATTAACATACTATAGGTTGATTACTTTGTTCACAAGCAAATCAGATAAAATTTGAGCTTCCCTTTCACTTGGAAAATAACTAATACTCAGTGTGTCAAGTCATTAAGCCAGTCTGTGGACAGATTTACTCTAAACTATCTGTCTGTGGGGAAGCTAAAATTTGTACTCTTTCAAGCTTCCATCCAGATGCTAAAATGGCAAATTCCACCTAAATTCTCAAACAGTCTAGAGTTTACAATATTGAAAGTTTCTTTTTATATAAATACATATCAAATATACACAAGAGACAGCTGCAACCATAGCTCTCACTAGGTGTGTGAGAACAGGTGTATATACTCCGTTTGTCCAGTTCTCCTGTCTCTAGTCCATGATATCCGTATTCCAACTTGGATTTCATCAACTGATGTAAACAAATGCATCAATAACAAATCTAACCAAAAAGCTTAGAAAAACTAAAAATTCTCAATTCTAGAAGTGGTACAAGATACTGTGGTATTTATATTACAAAGAGTTTAAAAGAGTTGTTACTAAAGATTGTTTTATACTGATGAGTCTTCAATAGATAGGCTACAATTCTTAACCTGTTGTATATCAACAATTAAGTGATTAGATACTCTAAACCAAAAAAGTATATAGGCTCTTCACAATCAGATTTGGAAAACATCTTCAATCTCTCTGCTTTTTATTCCTCTGTGGGAAGAAGGAGAGTTGGGGACCAGCATGTTGGAGCTGTCATCCACCATGTCAAAGAGCATCAATTTTGTTCCTAAGCAACTCTGCACAGTGCAGTAGTTGCTGCCCATAGCTGATAAGGATGCTCAGGGAATTGTTAAGTGGCTGCAACTGGAAGAGATAAAAGTTGCAGAAACTGAAAGTAAGGCCACTAACACAATAATAAATTTCCTCTTTTGGGCTATAAAAAAGGGGGCTATGAATAGTAACAACAATGAAAAGTTAAGGATCCCACTCACATTACGTGTGTTCTCATACAGGAAACTCTTGGTTCATCTTACTGAAAGAAGCAGTGAGTTAGGATGCAAAAGACACATTCAGACTGTAAGCTATTACACAATCCCAAATTAATTCCTTCACAACCTTACAGTCTAACTCTCAGTCACTTACAGGGAATGCCTGGATGGCCAAGCTTTCAAGTGATAACTTGAAAGACTGTTCCCTGTGTATCAGCCAAAATATTTTGAGAATCTGCCAGTATAATTCATAGAAAAAAATCTGTATCTCTGGATACACATTTGAAAAAAGTTGAGTTTATCCTCAAAATATTTTTTTTTCCAAAATAATTATTAATCAAAGCATGTTAATGTATTATCATAAAATTAGGCTATTATAGATCCCTTTAAGGAGGTTCACAGTTATTTCTTAATTTGAGATTAATTCTCTTAATCCAAGAGATTTAAAACTGTAGTGAAACATACTTACTTTATTTTAGTTTACCAAAGTACTCAGAGTAATTAAATAATATCCCAGAAGTTTATACTGCCTTCTATACTATAAGAAGTTTTAGCTAAGGACACTGAGTCTTCAATAATCAAACAGCTAAATTTATTTATACAGATACATATTTTATAACAATTTTGTTTTAATGCTGATATTATAATAAATTATATTTTTAAAAAATACACAAGTGTTCTCAATATTGGGATTTTTTCTTCATATGTTACTTTTTGATATAAAGCCTTAGTGCAAGTGGTAGTAAGTACAAAACTGAGCTAGACACCATCTGGTTAAAAATCAGCTCACAAATCATGATTCTTCCTCAAAGAGAAAGAACTGTGATATAAGATGCTTACCTCAGGAAATAATTTGGTTTTTACAAAGAATCAGGAAAAACCAGGAAAATGTGCTTTAAATATGCTTCATTTAGGAACAGAGATTAAGGTAAAAATCAACTAGCAGAGCTGTAGACTCTGCTTACAAAGTCCATATTACAGCACAAAAAGAAAACCCAAAGGCAGGCAAAGTACTTCTTAAACCTCCTACATAAATCTACAAATTGTGTTCATTAAAAAATCAAATAGACACAAAATAAGAATGTTTATCACCATACCAGAGAAGGGGATGAATTTGCAGTGGTCAAAATTAAAAATTACCTTTTCTTACCACACATCTTAATAAATTTACTGCGTACAAGCTAAATAAGAGACATATTGAAACCAGTAAATCCTCAGATGGCATGTTTCTTTGAAAAATGGAATCACCTACCTGACATTGTTTCATAATTTTTCACATTGTTTCTAAAAACATTTTCATTAATAATATCTGCACGTCATAGCTTTCATTTCTTACGTATCTTTTCATGCTGAACTCTTGGTTTGAAAACCATAGAGACAGAAAATTAGGATCAAAAAATATATCCCTTGAATGCTTTACATTACTCTTTCAACTACCCTTCTTTTTTTACTTGAGTTACTCATTCCTTTTTCCTAAGCATACCATACACACCACACTCTCATCTCCTTTCTACAGTATTATGTAAAAATAGGGCATATTCTATTTTAACAAGATCTGAACCCTAGCAGGATCCATTTGATTCTGGTAGGGGCATTTGCTCCTGCCTCTGGGACACACCCATGAGTACAGTATTCTATACTTATCCTAGAAGTTACTCCTGTGCACATAAGACTATTTTCTAAGGTGACTAGGTACCTAGTTTCACAGCTGGCTTGCTTCAACTGTTCTCCTTTGTGTTTCTAACACCCAAGCCTCTTCTGAGAGTTCAAGTTGAGTGCCTGTCTTCATCTCCAGACACATAAACACCTTTAAATTCTTCCGTGTAGTGTTTGGGTCCTATAAATGAATAAGCCCAGGAGATCTCTGCATTTCATCCCTGTTTTTTCAGTTTCATCTAAGTCACTGGTTTCTTTGATCTGATTGGTTTAACTGAGAAGTCAAGTTTCACAGACACAAACTACTATTCCTAAATACTTTAAATGTGCAAAATTTTACTTTGTTCATATTAAAAATGTTTTTCTAGGTTTTTTAGCAACCTCACATTTTCTGTAACTGAAGAATTAGGCTCCAATTAAGTACATTTACACAGTAGCTCCTAATGCTTTCACCTTCAGAATGGAGATCTGCAGTTAAGGAACAATACTGCACAGTGGAATATAAGAAAGGAAACTGCTTTTCTAAATACACAAAAAATACAATTGCTTATATGACTGATATCTCTGTATCTTTAATAATCAGACAGATAGCAGTCTTTGTCTGTTTTGTTAGCTTTTGTCAATGCACTTAACTGCTAGAATTTGAACTCATGGTAGTAGGAATGCTGTACTGATAACTAGGTACATTAAGATGTATCTCCTAATAATGCATAAGCTGTGTCTATGCTGCTATGAGAAAAGGAGTGCAATCTCATTTGAATTATAATAGAGCTGAATCCTGTTAGATTTTATTCATTTTATGCATTGATCACATGATCTTCATAGGTGTTCATGTTTAAACCTGAGCCTTCATAAGCCAGGTACCCGAGTAAATTTTTGTATCCAGTATTTTTCTCCAGGGCACTCATACCTGTTACACATCAGACACTCTAGTCAAAAGCATTATTTTTTATTTCATCTGAAATCACATGTATTTAAGTCTATGCTGTGAAAATAATGCAAATTTCATTGTGTACTTTGGTGAAAATTGATTTTTTTGTCAAAACAAACCCCACAGCTTTTTTTACTTAACAAGACGTTTATAAAACATTACCAGAGGCACAGGAAGATCAAAATCATATGCTTCATAAAAAAAAAATTAAGAAATAGTGGTAGAAATTAGGGCTCCTAACCGTGTTAGCAGTTGAAGTCCAAGCATGGTGACTATTACTGTTCCAGGACATGTAGCATACAGCTATCATTTTAAAGCACTGTCTATAAATTCAAAAACCTTTTCTCCACTGCATAATCAATTCAGAAAAAAAATACAGTATGTCTCAAAGACTATGTGTTCCAGAAAAAACTGTGCTCCTATCTCTTGCCCAATAAATTATAGGTACAGAAATATACAGAATCTTTCCCATCACTCTGTCAGCTCCTTTGTCATGTAACTGATGAAACCTATTAAGGCCAATTCTAAACATTTTCTATATTTCTAATTTATACTCCATCTTCGGAATTTATACTCCCTCTTAACCCTTGATGAATCAGATTCTTCTCTCGTTAGCTTACCATGATGAAAATTATGAACTTCTGCCAATGGACTATTATGTTACAAAAATCAAGTAAAAGGAGTAATTCATTAGACTTTCTTTGAAATGTGAAAACTTAATTGTCACCCCAAAGTTGCAAGATGTTCTCACCTTATTTTGAACAGTCGCTTTATTTCTGTGGTATTTATGTTCCCCTGTTCAGAAATACAGTTTCCATTTCCAGGTTGGGTTTTTTTCTGCATAGTAGGCACTATTTCTAATACTGTATTCATAGACTTATATGGCTTTTATATTGCAAATTTTTCATCTTAGACAAAGGCACAATGATGTGAGTCACATACGAATTGTCATCACTCAGTTTGAACTTCTTGGGTTTGATCCCTTAAAGATTTTACTAAAATGACAGTATTCACTGATGATTACTTGAATGATAGGCCCTAGTAATAGATCAGGCACTAGTCATAATTACTCTCCAAGATGATTTGTTCTGCCATACTAAGCATATTTCTATGCTACATCCAGGTCCACACTAATCTAATTGTTCTTATTCTTGTCTCACAGTAACAATAAAGAAACAAAATTCCATGTTTCAACCAAAGGAGCAAATATATTAGATCCTGAGCAGAAAGATCTTTTTGTTAGGAATCACCTTCATGCTCTTCATAACTGAACTAAGGAAATTCATGCTCAAGAAAAATGCGTGAAACAAGCTAACTCCTTTTCCTCTAAGAGATTTTCAGGATTTTTTTGAAGAGGAAAGCTGGTCCCCAGTGCAATTAAATAAGAATACAATTACACTGCTCTCTGTCAACCAACAACAGCCCAATATAGTTTGAGTAATCTTTTTGTTACAGAACAAATAAATTTTTTTACTGCTATCAAAGTGACCCTTTGTATAACAGAGTATAACAGATTCTCCCTGGAGCCTTTTTTGAATATCTAGTAATGTGCTTTGAAGGTGATCACAACTACACTTTGTCTCTCCTCTGTTATATAGGCTAAATGTCTCTGCTGTGAAGAGAAAATAGATTAAGACATCAAACACATTTGTAAAATACAAAATCCACTAGGTTGTATATAAGAACACAAAAATAGAAAAATTCTATTTGAGACAGGTTTGAAAATATTAAAAAAAAATGAATGAGTAATATGTAGGTACAAGATGCAGAAATAACACTCTACCTTTATGAATCTTTACATTTGTAACACTAATCATAAGAATATATCCAAACTTTTAATTAAATTTTTCACAAAACAAAGATTTTGAATTTTGTTCTCTCTTGTCAGATTTTATTAAACTCAGTTTCTTAAAAAAAGTTCTGAAGAGATGGATTATTTCAAACTGAAATGTAGAGACTCTAAGGAACTAAACACATTGAAAATGGAACAGTGGTGAGAAAAGAGAATAAGCATGGCATTTGAGAAAAAAAAGTGATGATGTGGAAATTTTATGATGCTCATAAGGAAAAATCTATCAAACAAAGGTCAGAACAAAATATCTGTTCTGAGGGAAGTTCAGGTCAAATGAATAACAATGATGACAAACGAAAGATTTGATCTAGTTGTGAAGGATGAATTAGGAATCTGGAACAAAGGAGCAGAAGAAAAAAAATAAGACTAGTGAAGTCTCATTACAAATGTTAACCTTGTCTTGAAGAAGGGAGGAAAGGTGTCAACCAGTAGACAAACCCCAACCATGAAAACTATGGAAAGTGGTAGTTTGAATAAATAATGGAGAAAATAAATAGATAGAATATACCCATAGTGATGAAAAAGAGAATAGAAAAAGGACTGAAGATGGTGAAGAACATGAATGTGCAGGAAAAGGAAATCCATTGTTCTCTTTCCTTGTTCACTGTTTGAGGCTTTCTGTTATCACATCTAGTCATCTGTTTATTATAAAGTCTTCAAAGAATTTGATGTATCTTAAGTGGGTTTCCTCACACATTATGGGCTATATTAACAAAAAATGAAAACAAATAGTTGCTTTATCTTTTCTGGAAGACGCACCTCTAGTTTATACAAGGAAAGCAAATAAATGAGTAGTCTTGAGTTTAAGCTTCCGTTCATAAAATATTGTGCTCATCTACAGAAGCATTGTACGACTTGATAAAGCTACCCAATGCGAAGTCTATAAAAATAGAATTTTAATATAGCAGTGAGATTGCTTTAGAACTAGTCACAGAAGAGCACTACATTCCTTATTTAAAGTATAATATCTTCATAAAACACAAACTACACTATACTGACTTGGGAACAAACAATATCCTTACACCATCAAAACCTTACCAGCTATTCCAGCTCATTTGCTGGCTTCTGACAGGGCAGATGGAAAGTTATTAGACTGTCGTGTTATAAGGTGACAGCAGAAAGTGACATAATTGTCATTATGGGTGTGGATGTTCACAAGCCCCTATGGAGATCTGCCAGTCTCAGCTCAATACACTCTGCCAAGTTTCACGTTAACCTGACTCTTGACCTTTATGTCCCTTCTATGCTTTCCACTGTTATCTTGAATCTTGAATAAAATGTTTCGTGACCTCTTTCAGTTTTATTCTCTTTTCTCCTGTTGTTCCTACTTTACTTTTGCTACAATTAATCCCAATAAAGCACTAGTTTGAAGTTGAAAATCAGACAGTTCAGTTTCTGGAAGTGTGCATGCCGTTTTTCTAAAGGCATGTTTCTCTTCTCTTTCTTTCTCTGTCTTTTATCTTTTTCTCATGTTCTCTTTCTTCCTTTGCTCCTTTCTTCCCTTTCTTTCACTTTTTTTCATCTCTTTCATGTAACATTTCCATGTACATGTACTACTTGAACTGAGCAGTCAAGAGCAGTTAATAGCTGGGATATCCTTGGAGGCAAAAATATAGTAATATTTGAAGTCACTAGCACTCTGCAGAGGAAAATGTAATCTATGTTTTTTAAAGACACTTTAATTGCTCAGCAATCATGCAGAACTGAGAAATATAGCTCTGCTTCCAAGGTAATAACTCCCCAAATTGAAAAGGTCGCTTACTCAATACCCTTGCTATCTAGAAAAATATGACGATGACACCAAGACTCAAAAACTCAATTTTATGTTAATCTATTATTCACTATTAGCTTTCATGTATTTTTGTAGTATTTCACATCACCTGCTGTGCACTACTGTCATTTAAAACATAAAGACTTCATCAAGCTTTGTTTCTAAAAGAGAGAAGTTGTTCCTTTCGAGTCCATTTATACACTCCTGATTCAGCTAAAACTAAAGTTAAAATAAACAGGAGTTCTGTATTAGTAAAGAGGTCATAAGCTTTAGCACATAGAAACAGTATCAGTACTAATTACAATCAACTTTCACTGACCCTTGATGCTTTTCCTTGTAATTTCCCTCTCCTTTTGTGCAATTATTCTATCAACTAAAAAGATTTCAAAGATTTTATTATGCTAATTTTATTTAAATTATTCACTTATAAATACATTTAACATTTAAACATAATCTTTATAGAGTTATCATGATGTTATTAAAAGGTCATCATCTAGCTAATGCACTGATTAAAGATTTGATAAAAATTGGAGGTGTCTGTCATATTTGAACCTGTATCATACCTGAACTCCAGAGGGTAAGACTTTGGATCTCTGTTCAACCTGCTCAAACCTTTCTCTGTTCAAACTACCTTGAAAAAGGAGTCAAGCATTAGAAGATTCTCTTTAACCCTTTTTGTTCCACTTGGGACCGAACTATTGTGTCGCTGTGTATTTAAAAACAGGTTCTTAGGTTCTATTCAAAGAGATTTGAAATTATGTTCAAATTTCAGCAGTACTTTTGAAGATTTTACTCAGAGTAATACTTCAAAAGCTGGAACTACAGAATGATACTCATATATACGTGTGTGTCTGTCTGTGTGCCAAAGAAACAAACAAATCATACTAACACTAGCTGTTATACCATACCTGTGTTATAATCAGTTCCAATTTGGGCATAAAACAAGAAAAGTTTCTGTTCAGTACCATGGACAAGTACTTTCCACGTTGTGCACAAGGATGGAAACAACTTACTCAGAAAGTACCTTTTGTTACGAAAAGAACCATACACCAACTTCATTTTTTTTATATTAATACTATACATTGTAAATATCAGTCAATTCTTTCTCAAAACCATCAGTGTTCTAGTTAAAAAATAAATGATAAAAAATATCAGCATCAGAAAACACAGGAGTGTGGAGCTCCTTGTCATGCCTAACTTGTTTCCTCTGCTAACTGGTCCCTTCCATTTGCCACCAGCAACACCAGCAAGAAATTGAAAACTAAAAAAACCACCCAGGAACCTAAAAGGCAGATTAAAATCCCCAAAGCTCTTGTCACTCCTTTTTAGCATAACTTGCCCTTACAAGAAGTATGAAATATTTACTATGAACTATATTTATCCTCATTTGTTATATCACACTGAAGATAAAAGCCTTGTATAAAAAATGGTGGCATAAGACATTCCCTTTATCTTTTTCAATATTTTGTATGTGCGTTTCCCAAGTAAATTACAATTGCACATAATAAATCAAGTTTTTCATAATATTTAATAATGCACTTTCATTTTGTTAAATATAAAAGTTATACATGTTTCATAAATCTCAACAGTCCCAACAAGACATGGCAAAATGCTAATAAAAATGATGGGCTTTGCCTTCATGAAAGTGCAAAGTTCGTCATTTAGTAGCTGTAATTATGAAATAACTAGTCAGTTTGTAATGAATCAACAAATTTTCAGTTTCATAGATAGTACTATACAACTCAAAATTAAGAATAGGGAAAAATTGTCATCTCAAATTAGTCAGCCTTCTAAGTCCCTGTTGTAATTACAGACAAATGCATTTTATAACTTGGTGCACAGAATCAGCTGATACAATCAGACTCTGGTATCAGAGACTTCATAAGCTATTACTCTCTCTCATCTTTTCATTAAACTGTGTTGTATTCCAATGTCAACAGTGACACTTTTTAACCCTTATTCTCTGAAAGAAATTGTATTGCCATTAGAATTATGTTTAAAGACACAGGCTTGATGGGTCATATGTCTCACACTTCCTCAGATCATTTTCCAGAGTGTGTCACCAGCCAGTGTAGCTTGACACTCATCATTTAAATGTTATAGGTCCATGAAAATCAAAGGAAATGTGTTCAGTGTCTTAAATAAAATCAGGAATTTTTTTTTTGTAAAGACAAGGTATGATTTTCATGAAAACAAATCACTTTGTAATAACAAACTCAATATTCAGGTCTACATCAATACATGACTTAAAATGGCAGATCCCACATACTGATAAAATTACAAGCTTGCACTTCGGTTCTCCTTATAAATATTACTAATTCAGGAACACTGTAACAGGTCCTGCCAGCAAAGACAATACTCCATTAAAAATCCACTGATAACTCAAAGATACTCATAAAATATTCCAATTTCGCTGTCAAAAACCAAACAATTTCAAGACTTTTTTGCTTTGTTTTGTTGTTTGCTTTTTCAGAATTTTTGCAGTTTTTGGATTTGGGTTACTTTAATTTCAGCAATGCTGTTAACTCTCTTAAACATGTAGAACATCTAGAAAGAAGTCACAAGTTGTATTCTTAAAGTTCTGCAACAAAAACTTACCCACGCATTTTTTTCTATCTCCATTTTTTTTAAATTGAGTATTTTCCGTTCGTGCCAATGCACTTGTTGAAATGTTGGCTGTAACCAAACACCAGCTGCACTTACCCCAGTGTTGTCATGGTGACGATGGTGTACCAGAAGGCTGCAGGGATGCTGGTGAACTTGCTGGCTGATGAACCTTTCTCTGCATAGTACATGACTGTGGCAAAGATGATGATGGCCATAGTGAGTGAGAAGAGGAGGAAGCCTAACTCCGAGGCACAACTTTTCAGCGTATAGCCCAGTATGCGCAGACCCTGTGAGTGGCGGGAAAACTTAAAGATCCTGAAGACACGAAAGACTCTTAATGTCACAAAAGCCCCACTGACATCCTCGTTATCTGTCATCACCAGGCCAATGTAATATGGCATAATGGCCACCACATCAATGATACTCATGACACTGCGCACAAATTTGTAGCGACTAGGAGCTGCCAGCAGACGTAGGAGATACTCAACTGTGAAGATCATGACACAAGCGGTATCCAGACAGAAGAAAGCCACCGCATACCGCTCTCCACAGGGCAGCTCTTTGATGCGACCCGGGCTTACCCCACAGGGCACTGTCTCCACCACATTGGCAATAACAGAGACAGCAATGAAGAAACCAGTGACATAGTAGAAGACTAGAGCCAGGGTACTGGTGTGTGGGTTTTCAAAGGCCCGCCACATTCTCTGACGAGCTGTCATTGAGGGTAGGGAGCTCTCAGCTACATGATCTGTATCAGCATCATCCTGCAGGCGCTCAGCATTCTCACGCCGGCGATCCTTGTACTCCTCGTAACAGCAGTCACCAATGATCTCAGGGATGATGCCAAAGAAGGCCAGCTCCTCATCATAAGCTGAGATGCACTCCTGGCGGGGATAATGAAGCTTCCCAGTACGGTAGAAGTTGAGAATGTGGCGGAAAATGTCAGGGTCCCGATCGAAAAAGTACTGCTGTGTCTCAGGGTGGTAGAAGAAGTCCCGCTCTGAACTGCCCAGCAGAGTGTCAGGGTAACGCTCTAAGGTGTCCAGCCATGTCTGGAACTGGATGCCACTCACATTCAGCACAATCAGAGAGTCCTGGCTTCGCTTTCTCTCCTGCCGTGGAGCAGCTGGCATGGGACCAGTAGCCACTGGCATCCACCCTATGGCTGCTGCCCTGGCAAAGGGTAACCAAGCTGCTACACCTGCCGCCATTGTTCCAAACACCTATTACAGCTAAGGGAGTCAATCTAGAGACAGTTCTGGTCCAGCCACTAAAATAAAGAGGGAAAAGAAAAATACAAGTTCTTACACATTCTTAAGGCAGCAGAATTTCTGAACATTTTTGTGATATTCAGTATTAACTGAAAACCTTTTTGCTTCCTTTTTTTTCCCTCCACTTTTTCACCCCAGAATACGCTTTCCAGGCGCTGGTTAGACTGTTAGGACAATAAATGAGGGCACTTGGAAATCCCTGTATTCAAAGCAGCTACTCTAACAGCCAGATCCTTTGGATATAAGGTCTCCATTCGAGGCCCCTGGATGGAAGCAACAGTCCTCAAAGCACTAGCCCCTGGAGCCGGCTAGTAGCTCTAGCGCAGCTGTGCAGCCACCTGGAAGGCGATTTTCCTCCACGCGCGATGCAGCCGGTCCCCCCGCCCCTCCTCCTCTCGCTCCCCGCCCGCCGCCGGAGCCGGGCCGCGGCAGCCAGCGGAGCCCTTCCCGGGCGGCTGCCGCGGGGCCGCCAACGCCGTCGCCGCTCGCCGTGGAGGGGCGGAGGGGATGGGCCGGGCGGGCCGTCCCCCTTCCCGGCGGCAGCCCTGGAGCAGCGGCGGGACGAATCCTCTCCCTGACCTTTAATCGCCGCCCGGGGACTCCTCCAGACCCCGGCTAGGGGCCGAGGGAGCCGGCGGGGCAGGGGGAGGAGCTCCGGGCGGCAGCATTAAACTTTAAGGCAAGTTTTCCGTGCAGGAAATGCTTTGAAGGGCAGAGGGATGCCGGGGATGGGGCGCCGGGAGCGGGGAGCGCCCCACAGAGGGAGCGGGCAGAGTGGGGCTCTCCCCCGGACGGAGCATCGGGGCACGGATAGGGGCTGATCTGCGGCGAGGAGACCGGGGTCGGGCAGAGCCCCCGCGGTCCCGGCGGGGGTAGCAGCGGAGGCTTTGGAGACACATGCCGTAGGTGGGCTGCCCGGGGCATCCCCGGGAGCGCCCGAGCGGGCTGCGAAAGGCGAAGCCGGTAGAGGCTGGCCGTGGAGCGGGAGAGGGGCAGCAGCTCCCTGGCGGCGGGGGAG